>JAVCKT010012411.1:0-29032 GCA_032273925.1 Rhynchotus rufescens | reverse complement strand
TCTCTGCTCTGTAGGTTTCTGGAGGAATCCATAATAATTCCATGCTCTCATGGCTTGTGTACAGCTTTATTGTGCTCCAAAGCTCCTCTTTTAAGTCTCTTGTGCTTGGCTTTTGTATGCTCCCAATCTTTTTCATAACCAAGACAGATTCTCTTTCTCTCCAGCTAGTTGAACATCCAGTTGCAAGTCTTTTCTATCAGAGGTGTCTCCTTTGAAGTCCTGAAAAGATCTCTTAACTCGGTGAACACAAAGCTTAGCGAGTAGACACGTTTCATTTGCTGGCGTGTCAAGGGGTTTCCACATGCACAACAGTTAGCTGAAGACGTAGGAGGAGGCACTTCTAGGAAATGTTTTTGTCATTCCTGTGTGCCTCAGTTCTTTAGGTTTGGGATAACCTGAGTTCTGAGGTCTTGGAGGTAGGGGACACTGGAGTCCTTGCAGCAGCAGCCTTGCTTGGTTTATCCAGCTGGCATTTCACTGCAGGTGAATCAGCTCCTCAGCAGGAGCCCAGCAGGAAGAGCAGTGCCCCGAGCCCCAGCACTTGCCCTGCCGCCCTGACTCAAGCTAGAGCACTTGGTGCAGCCGGGGGTGCTTCCCAGGGGATGTGTCCGGGGCTCTGCACCCTGCTCTTGCTCTTTGATCTCTGTGCATTTAAGTGCAAAAGCCTGATGTGCGCCACGCTGCGGCTCGCAAATCCACTAGCAACGTAGCTGGCAGGGAGCAAACGCTGCCAGGGAGCTCTTGATGTTAAGTGCTAAGATAGCAAAGGTCTTGAATGAGTCAGGCTCTTGCAAGGCTTGGTCCGTATCAGCAACCGTTTCCAGTTGGGCAAAGTACAATATTTTCCTTCTGCTTTTTATGAATGGCTGTATAGTATTGTGCCTGAGTCAGAGTCCCCTGCAAGGGCCATTCATAAAAATAAAAACAAAACAAAACAAACACACACAAAAACTTTCTAGGTCCGGTCTGTAGCCACTGGGTGCCAGAGGCTGGGAAAACATGCTGGCAGCTCAAGCCCCAGCTATCACTGGAAGTATTCAAGGGGCTTTTTGGTGGTCTGAAAAGTATGAAGTGCTGTGTAGAAGGGCAGCTGGTAGAATTACTGTGACACATACTAGGCAGAAAGCCAGAGCTGGCCTTGTTTCAGACATTGTCTTTCCTCTCATTGAAGTGTCAGGACTTAATTCATGGAAAATTTGGTGAGTTGGCAGCTCTTTCAGAAGATTTCATTGAGCTACAGTGTGTGAGAGTCACATGAATGCAGAGTGCACAGCCAAAAATATATGGGGATTTCTGAGCTGGAGAAAGCAGTCAGCCTCTAAGATTGGCTGCGAATTCGATGTGATTTACAAGCAAACATGTGTACAGGTGTAATCAGCAGGCAAAAAAAAAAGGAAAAGAAAGCAGAAGAGCACTGATGGCAGATCACTGAAGAGCTTAACGGATTCTGTAATTATAAGGATTTGCTTTGAAACGAATAATTTCTCTGTCCAAGGGCAGCAAATGTCCATAATCCTTGCAGGGCTTGCAGTCCACCTGGAGAACACATCAATAAGGGGGTGTTTTGGTAATAGCTTCTCCACTGCAAGGGAACTTAACGGAAGAGAGGAGGAGCCACCATGACGTTTAAAAATGGACCCAGGCATCACACATTCTTTTCTCTCATTTATTTGAGAGCCTGAGGCGTAAATACGGAAATATAACGGCAACAGGACTCTGCTGGACTAGAAAAGGACTGAAAATAAACAAAGCATCTCTTGTTAAAATGGGAGGTTCGTGGTAGGCAGCCTGAATTGAATCAGTTACATTTAATTTACATTTTCATTGATCCTTCCCACTGAAATATTGCTCTGAAAGGCCAGTTACACTAAACTGTTTATTCAAAAATATTCCAGTTATTTCCTACAACAATGCCAAGAGAATTAGGTTTTTGACCATACAGGAGGAAGGCGTGTTGGCTTCTGCTCAAGGAAGGCACTAAAGTCATGGCCAGGATTAAGACAAGCAGGAAGGAAGGGCAGGAAGAAGATGACTGGGTGCAATTCACGCGTTTTGAAAACAGAAAATCCCGTGAGGGGTGAGGGGAAAGACAGCTTTGTCCCACTGAAGGAAAAAAAGCCCTTTTGTGTTCATGGTGTCAGGATTTCATCCTTTATCTGTGCTCTTACTGTTTTGTGCTGTTCCTAGGACTCACGAAGGTCGCATAACCAGAGTGACAGTGGTGTATTTTAAGTGTATGGATGATAGTTAATTCCTCCTCCTCTGCTCTGATGAAGGGTACGGGTAGCCCAGTGGGTTTCCAGACTCCCCCAGGAACCGTGTTTCCCATTTCCAAAGGGACTGACCAGAGCAGAGATGTGTCGATTTGCAGCTTTCAGAGCACAGTGCCTGCCTGTAGCTGAATGTCCACCCGGCCAAGACAGCTGCCGGTCTCCTGGCCTGCACACCAGACCACCTGGACGGCTGGTGGACCCAAAATCATATCCGTGGGCACAGTCCCAAAACGTGAATAGTGTCAGTGGAGACAAAAAAATGTGGTTACAGGATTAGGCCACGCTCATAGTCTGACAAGTAACAGAGCAAAGCATGTAGCATGCTGGAGCTGTAGCATGCAAGAGCTGAAAGGTCTTCTTTAGATATTAATTTGATTATATGTAATTATATATTCCTGTGGATCCACAGTATTTTGAATTACTTCAGAGTAAGGGTCACAGTTAAGTGTAAGCTGGATGATGGCAGGATATGTCCATCACTGCGTTTCTGGATGTGTACTTTGCCTATATTTTACTTCATATGATGCAAGCATTTTTCTAGCATCCCTGAAATCACTGTGAAGTGATCTGGACGAATTTTGTTTCTCACTGTGCTTTCGTTTTTCCTTTCAGCCTCAGCAAGTGGTTCAAAAGAAGCCTGCTCAGGTAAGAAAAGCTGATATACATTCTTTAGACGCTTTAGACACATTCTTCTGTCATCTCTTCTATTTTCTTTCCCCGGCCCATTCTGTGTAAAAAGACAGCCCGAGCTCTGCTGCTTTAGTACAGAAAACTGCACGGAAATGGGAACAGGTCGATGCTGCCTCAGTCTGTGGGTCTGGGCTACCATACTTGGGTGAACATGAGTAATTACTGAGTCAAGAGCATAAAGGGCCCATTGCTTTTCTGGAAAGATGTCTGCTTTCACAAGGGAATATTACTTTTGTTATTCCACCTTATGGTTTTAATACATTATTGTACAGTGTACATTATTGTAATGTCTCCTGTAATCTGAATTAAGAGCTGTTACATAAGGAACAGAAAACATTCTAGCTGTGAGTTGAAGGGGTAAAATGATGTAACTCTCAAAAGTATGCGCAGGAATCAGGTTTCCACAAAAGAAATCAATATGATCGCAGCAGTGATGAATCAGTGGCACTGACAATAATATTAATGTCTCCTAATGGGAGAGATAACATTGAGGGTAAATGTAGTAGTATTTTCAAGTGAGGTAAGCTTTGCAAGGAGAGGTAATGTCTTTTATTAGACCAGCTCACACAAGAAACACAACATCGGCCCCGGAGGACTTACCATCTATAACCTCCGTCTGCAGCACACAATTCAAAACACACCGAGTTGTTCTAATAAAAGATATTTCCTCTCCCCGTCTCACTTATATCCTTCGACTGCTAGGGCCACAGCCACGCTGTTCCTAGCCCGGCGTGGCAGTAAATCTGCGCGTGGGCACAAAGCCAGCATCCCCGCCATGGCACCCGCGTGGTTGGGAGGCCTAGGCCATGCGGTGCAAGGGGGCCGGACCCATGAGGCAGGAGGGAGGCCGCTCACCTTGCTGTTTCCTCTGGTCCCACAGGGTCTTGGGCTTGTTGCTCTCCCTTGGCCCAGCCTGGCAGAAATCCTTGCTGCCAGGGATATTTTCCTGAAAGGATTTTGTCCGAGCATTGCAAGGGAGGGAGCAGGAAGGACCTGAGGCTGGGTCTGAGGCCAGAGTTAGGAAAAAAGGGGGATTCGGGACTCTCTTGCTAACAAGAGATTTCAGTCGTGGTGAAATAATGAACATCTGAATATACGAAAAAGGAGGGTTCCCCAAGTGGATCTGCCTGGCCTTTCCTTCCCTGTGTCTGGGGTGCCGTGGATGCAACCAGTGGGATGCAGCCCTTTGTGCATGGAGCCTCTGCAGCATCTCCGTGGGGAGAGAGGGAGAAGAGGAGGCCCTTTGAAACTCCCATTACTAATGGAAATGTTTGCATAGAAAACAAAGAGGCACAGAAGAATGCATGAAAGGAGAGCGAGCGCTTTTTAGAAATCCCCAGTCATCACAGTACGACTAGTGAAATTATACTCTTTAAATTATTTGTGTGCTATGTCTTCACTCAGAGAACATTTCTTTTTTTTTTTTTTTAATTCTTGGCTTGAAGTGTTTTCAGTGAAATCACTGCCTTGTCTTTAACCTTTCACGATGATAATAGGCCCCTCCGCTCCCACACTTACATTGACAAAACGCTGCGGTTTTGTGGGGTGCGGGTGCGGGGCTGAGAACCAAGACTATGGTTTGGAGCAGGCGCTCGGGAGGGTCTTCCAGAGGCTTAAAGAAGGAGGAGGTAAAGCAACGTAATTCTGGGACAAATAGGAACTTCATGCTGCTGGGTTTCCCTTAAACCCAGTTGCCTTTCTCCATTTGCTTTTTACACTACTGAATTTCCCTTTAAAGGAGGAAGGTTCAGGCTCAGAATTAACAGCAAGAACATGAGCTCATGCAGGCTTCCTAATCTGAGCTGTCTAAGGAAATAGTGATAAATTGTATAAACATGGGGACTACATGGAAGTTCATGGAGGATAATGTAAATCTTACACTGCATTCAGAGGAATCTCTTCCTTTTCCATCTGTTTCCTTCAAAATATCCTCCCAGATGGCTTTACCATGTGGCAGTCTGGATTAAGTTAGAAATGTATCCTTTCTTCATCAGTGGAGACTGTAAGAAGTTACATGCCAGAACTGCTGTGTGATGGTGAGCATGTTACCATAATCCGCTTGGCAAAAGTGGCAGAAACCCTTGATCAGGTTTTACCCTGAGCGCTGTAGTTTGGATTTTTGGTGTATTTTCAAAGATTCCTGAGTGCTGGGTTACCTCATTGTTACTCTTGTTGTTGTTGCCAGTGCAGATACCTCTTGGTTTTAAATCTTTTTTAATACACAATCAGTAAAACCAGATAAAATTCTCCATTCACAGAAATTCTGTGGCTTTGAATTCTATATTCTGCTCTCTGTTCCTATCCCCATTTCCCAGATTTTAAGCACTATGCAGAGCTTCACCATGTTCTAAAGCTCCTTATGGGTATCTGCTATCCAGTTTAAGGCCATACAGATGCTTATATGAACTGCAATATCTTCAAACATCCCCAGAGCTCTGAAGATTTACTGTCAGACAGCCGGCAAATGCAACAGTAAATTCCACTGGAAACCTACACATCCAAACTGTTAATACAAATCTTTGAATAATATGACCTGTCTGCATCTTTGTGATCATCACTGACATGTATGCTCATGCTTCCTTGGGGAACTTAGGAAAAGATAGCAAGCCTAACCGCATGACATCAGTAAGTTTAGCATCCTCATGTAAATATGTGCATAAATCTCCAAAATACAAAGCTCCCTTTAAATCCAAGCACTCTAAAGAATAGGCAACAAGATCTTGCAAGTATGCTATAGTAATGTTCTTAGCGAAGTGTACAAATAAGTCATCCAAATGGAAACTTCTCCGTTTCCTCATTTTTAAGCCATTTGCAGCAGCTGTGTCCTCAGCCATATGGGGGAGTTACGCTTTTAAGTAACGCAAAGGAAATAGATATTTTTAGGAAAACTTCATCAGAGCTATCAGAGCTTTTTGGAGACAGGACATGTTTTATTTTTATCATTTCTAGAGAGAAGAAATATTGTGAATGTAGAACAGTCCTTTGAAAATCTTTTTATAATCTCTTTGGGAGGTCTGTTAAAATCTCAGGTCCTAGGAGCCTGTTTAGCTTGTATCTAAGTCTGAACAGTCTCTCAGACAAAATGCAGGTAAACTTTTCAATCTAGTGTTAAATGTATCAGATGCTTTTAAAACAAACAAAAAAAAATCAAGTTTCAGCAAGAATAAGAGCTAAAATGAAAAATACTATTTCTGAATAGGAATGGCAATACATATTCATTACATTTTTTTCCTGTTAGCGATTTTCTGATTTCCTGATTTAGTTTGGTATCAAAAAAGCTCTGCATATTCATTACTCGCAGCATATATACGCACTCAGGACCCCAAGCTGTACGTGTTCTCCAGATGCACCCCCGCATGCGCCCTCACCCTGTAGGACGCCCAGCAAATCCCAGCAGCGTCGAACGCGCCTGGAGCCCAGGAGCTGGCGCACGCACATGCAGCCCAGGAGCACCAGCTTCCCGAGCCTGCCGGGCACCTGGGCTCGTGGCGGCTGCAGCAGCCTTGCAAGGGGGTGCAATTGGCACCTCCCCGAGCTTCAGTGCTCCCCATCGCGTGTGCACTTGGGTGTTTCCCTATGGAAAGCCCAGGGAGAGACCCGAGCGAGGACACGGGTGGAAAGGAGCTTCCTCCGTGCGAGGCCACCCGCCGTCCATCGGAGCAGGGAATATTGCTGTCACTGTCCTCGGCAAGGCTTGGCTAGCACAGCTTTGGAAGCCCTCTGCCCTCACGGCTGCCCTGCTGCCCTGGGGTCTTATTCACCTTCCCGGAGCAGTCAGGAAGCCGTGCTGAGTGTCTGTGTTCTTCCTCTGTGGTCACCACTGCAGAGAGGCAGAAAGTTGCCTATTCTCAGAGGCAGGAAACTCTATTTTCCAGTCTTAACATGTATTTTTATCCTTGAACATGGGCTAACTGGATGCGTGTTGCACACACCACTCCAAAATATCCTCTGAAGCACAGAGCTCCTTTTCCTTTACTAGATTTCCACAGCAAACACAGAGTGTTTTCCTGCAGGCTCATCTTAGTTGTGCCGTGGGCCCTGGGGACCACATGCCCATGTGCTGAGCACCCACATATCCCAGCTCAGGGCAGATGCAGGTCTCAGGGGAGCTGCGTGGCGCCTGTGCATTGGGGCCGGGGCAGCAAGCAGGGAGCTCCCCCAAGCTAGTCAAGCTTCTGCACAAAAAAACTGCACAAGAAGCTGCACAAGAAGAAATTACCTGTTTTATTGACCTTTTTTTCCCCATCTATGTCCACAGAGTTTTCATTTTTCTGAAGCTTTACAATATTATTATCACTTGGGGCTTGAGGGTTTTTTAATCAAGGTAGGATTCGGTTTTGAAGTTGGCACAGGTTTTTTTTTTCAGAAATTTCTTCCAGATTTGGCCTCTTGAATATTCTGAAAACATTATTCTGATTTGGAAGATTAGTTTAACAAGTGGATAAAATTTCATGGAAAGTCTGATGAAAAATGCCTCCAAATTGAAAATCATATTTTACATTTACTAGTTCTGCTGCTTATATTTCAGGGAACCTATTTTATTGCTTGGCATAAACTGAAAAAAAGAAAACAAAATAAAAATAAAAACAATATCATATTTGTGAACTAGAGCCAGTCTTACTAAGAAATGAGGTAGATGCCTGTACTGCAGAAATGCACCTTCAGTTGTTCTGAGACTGGTTTAAAATTGATTTTAAGGAAATTGGAAAGGTTTTTTGCTTTTCTCATGAAAAAGCTCTAAGATCTCACCTTCTTTCTCTTTCCAAGACATCTGCAGGTCAACTGCATGATGTGATTTCCTAAGGAAGATGTATTCAGTCTTTTGCTATTGATATTGTGGCAGGGAGTCTGAATAGTTGGTCTGACAACTGAAATAATTTTAAGAAGAGGGCGATTTTCTAAAACAAAACAAAAACAAGGAAAGTAAATGCCAAAATAAAGGAAGTTGCAGTTATCAATCTTGCAAGCAGATGAAGCACGTGACTTAACTGTGCTAAGGAAAGAGGGCTCCAAAAGGAAGTCAGATATTCCTGGAAGCAAATTTTTGGTTATTTATATAGCATAACTTCTGAACAGAATCCGAAGAATGTCATTCAGTGGGGCTCCTCCTTAATACCCAAATTTTTCAAAGATGCAGATTTTCAACATTTAAATATTGTATGAATTTTATTTATTACATAACCAAAGTAGAGCAACATTTCTGATACTGCTAAATTCCTTCATAAGTAAATTGACCATATTATTTGTGATAATGTATGTGATAATATAAGGGCAAAGAAAAAGGAGGAGAGAAATGACCTTCAAGCCAGACATTTCTCAGTGCCAGTTGTGAAGCCTGGGCTGCTATGGAGTTTGTAGTTCAAAGGGTGATGATTCCCTGCGAGAACAGGAGGGAGGAAGAACACATAAGAGCAAGAGATGTTGAGCAACCCCATGCTTGGCGCTCAGAGCAGGCACTGCATTTTATTATGAACAGCTAGAGACTCGAGGGCTAAGCTAAAACCTTTCCCTAGGTCTGCAGCACTCGTCCTTGCCCTCTCTCCTCCTCCTCCCTCTTGCGTGCCTGCGTGGCGAAGAAGCCTGAGATGGCTGTGGGCAAGATAGCTTTGTGTTTAATCCCATGGCTCTGACCGAAAAATTGCTTAGATTTATAGTCTGTGCAGTTCCAAACTTGGCTCTGGTTGGAAGCAACCTGCAGTCTCACTAGCAACAGCTGTAAGAGAAGGAGCAGTAATACATGCTTGGGAAATACTACTGAGAGGGATGGCTGGGCACAGAACAGTACATAAAAAATATAAACCGTGAGTAAATTAAGCAGTGCTACTTTTGCATGCTCACACTATATATTTTGGGCAAAATTTCCATGAGAGCAAGAGTCTACACTGCTAATATCAAGGTACCTTACTTCAGATATATTTTAAAGGTTGGATTCTAGGAAGAACTTGGCTACCCTCTGTATGTCCCCAGAATGATATCCAAAACGTTGAACCTACCAGCAAGATCCAACTTGGGGCTTATTACAACAAAAATAATCAGAATAGTAACTAGTGAAGATGAGTGTGTGAGAGAGCTCTGCAAAACAAACAAACAAAAAAACCTCTCTTTGTGCTGTTTACCAGGCTGCACACACTGTTTGTGGGTCTTTCACAGTCGACATCATAGTTCATTCCTCTTCCACACCCAGCTGAAATCATTGAAAGATGTCCCATCTGCTGAAATAAAAATAATAAGTATTCTGGCACTGTGAATTACTGCACCGTGAACAACACGGGAAGTGAACCTTCTGTAGCCCAGATTGGCCTCAAGAGTTATATGGTACGACCTTAAGCAACAGAACTGTGATGCACTGTTAGAAATCGCAACATCTTTGCCTTGTTTGTTTGGGATCATACAATCGTTTATTGCAGATTGCATGTTAAAAAAGAGATATGCTGTAATAGACACAGTATAAAAGAAATGTAATGAGATTTAACATTAAAAAGATAAGGAAAAAATATTCATCCTCTGTTAAATAATTTGCTGGAATAGCCAGTTATAGTGTTTGCATACCAGCACTATTAAAAAACATGTGGCTAGGGCAAATAGTAATGTGTTCATAGTAAGCAGTATGCTTGTAAGTGATATACATCTTAAAACATGTTCTCTGAGAAAGCAGTAAGAAGAAAATATTTTGTTTTATTCTTTGCAATTTCCATGTTATTTGGGCACTTCCATAAGGTCTCCTTATTCCCTTGAAGTAACAGTGTAAAACAGAATGGGAAACATTTTTCACAGCTGCCCTGATAGGTACTGGGAGGCTTTTGTGGCATCCAGGGAATTTATTTCCTTCTTGGCGTGTCAGGGTGACATCTGGCATGCTTGGGCTGCCCGTCAGCTTGTGCCATCTGTGCCAGGCTTTAAGGCTCAGGGAGAAGAGGATGGAGCTAGGAACATGCCTCCTGCCTTGCAGCTCACAGAGTAAATCTTGAGCAGAGGGCTCATAGAAAACAACAAGTGATAAAATCACAATAGACTTTTCTCCCACACTGAGCTCCATCCCACGTGCCTTTCGTCGATATCCTCACCGTGCCATCATGTAGCACCATGACTGTGTGAACTTTTGAGTCCTTCGCTGCAGCACCTAAATGAATTAACCTGTTTTTCTCATACAGAGGCAGGAGAAAAGCCATTCAAAATGACGGCCTGACTGGTAGCCATTGTAGCACTCACATCGCCAGGGCAAACTATCTCGTGGATCCTGTTTCAGTGAGAGCCAGTGCCACAAATGTTAAGTTATTTATGGAGTCTGCTCCAGCAGATGTTGAGCATCACCATGATGAACTTCTGCTGCTGATCCCGTTGTTCGGCATTTCTGGAAATGCAGAGTGCTTTCAGAAAATGTTGTCCATAATCTAGTTCTAAAAATGCTGCTTATATTAAAATATATATATATTATTGCTACTGTGCTTCTTGCTTTGCCTCTGCTCTCTTGATACAGTAACATTGTGCAGGGCTGATCTCCAGTCTCAGGTTCAGAGAGTATTGCCACATAACAACCATGGGAAAAGAAAAGGAGAGAAATTAAAAAAAAAAAGAATCACCCGCATTCTGTCTGAATTCAGCTCTCAGATTTCCCACATCCCAGTATTTAATTTCTCACAGAGTTACCAATGGTTGATCTCACGGCAGGATTAACAGGAAGAAAAATGAGAGCTCCATTGAAACCAGACTTGGAGCCTAGAAGGACGGGGCAGTGAGCTCTAGGACCCAGGAGATGTCGCATTCAGGGCCAGGAATGTTTCCCCCCTTCCCTGTTTCTCATGCTTATTTTGAGGCAAAATCTAGAAACTGAAATCAGAATAGCAAAACAATAATCACAGTATTTTAGGCAGCTCCTTCTAATAGGCTCTGCAAGATGTATTATAGGATGGAGCATTAACTGTCACACCTATTAGTATGTTTTTCATTTTTAGGAAGAGGAGAATTAATACCGAGGAATAAATTGCAGCAAATCTGCCTCCCAGCTGGAAGAAAATGTGTTTCAAATGCAGGTTTCCATCAGCAACCTTTACTGATTTGATTACAAAATGTAGATGTGTTCAGTCACGAGGGAAAGTCCCATAAAGGACTCTCTGATCAAAAAGAAATAACTGCTGTCCATTATTTTAAACTGTGTCCATTGATTTGAACGGCCACACTCTGTTCAAACTATCTAGAGAGAGGAAAAGTTTTGCTGTCTGGCAGCACAAATCACAGAGTGGCTGTGACTCGGAGAGGTGGGTTCCTTCGCCAGGAACAGAGAGGACAGGACCAGACTTTATTGCCCTTTCCACCAGACTGCGTGGAGATACCCAAGAAGTTGAAAAATCTTTAAATGCATCACTCTAAATCCTCTAGGAGTTGAACATATTAAGATGACAAGAAGAGTATGTCATTAAACGGTAACTACGCCTTTTGGATTACCTGGTATTTGTAGATTTACTGGCAAGATGGCTTAAATTAGGGATATATTTTTAGCCTGCAGCATTACATAATAAAATAGCAGCAGAATTCTTTGCAGTCAAAAAAAGAAAGAAAAAAAAAGGAGGGGATGGTGACGGGGAGGGGGAGGTGAGTTTATTAAAACCAAGAGAAAGTTCTCTGATTTTGTGCTCTTTCGCCTGCACAAAGAGGTGCCCTGCGCTTGCACTGCCGGCAACGTTTGCAAGGAGAAGCATTCCCATTGCCCTGCCTTTCACGGCAGACCCGCTGTTTAGTCTGAAACTGAAAATTAAACCCAGAGCCTCCGCTCGCGGAGTTAAATACTCTGCTCTGCTGCCAGTGTCTGTGTGGTACGATCACTGATTAAACTCCACAGACGTTTTTAAAAGCGTTTTACAAGTCTGTTAAGCTTTAGTGTTTTTTTTAATAAAAATATTTAAAAAAAAAACGGGGAGGAAGAGAATTGTTTAGCTGAAGTATAGAGTCTCTCATGAAGTCCGTGGAATCAGAGGAGCCGGCGAGCTGTCTTTCCCCAAATATGTTTCTCATTTGCGAGGGCGGGGGTGCCTTTTCTGGGCATTTCTGGAGGAAGGCAGAGCCACCGTTGCTGGACACGGGAGCGGAGGAGCCGCCTGGGCGAGCGGGCGGGCGAGCGCGGCGCTCGGCCTCCCCCTCACGCAGCCCACAGCGGCGGCGGCGGCGCCGCCATGGGGAGCCGGGCCCGCGAGCGGCTGCGCGCCGTAAAAATGTCACCGGGGCACCGGCGCTTTGAAAGGCCCTTTTATCTGCGCCTTCCCGAAGGCCCCGTGGCAGCGGGTGAGCCCGCTTGACCGGGAAGCCGCCGCTTGGCCTTCCCACATAGCTGGGCCCTAATGAGGTGTGCGCGGCGCGCGGCTGCGGGCTTTCCGTCTCCCTCTTGCTACTTCAAAGCGGCCGCTCCGAGGTTCAGACAAGTTTGATCACTTGGCAGAATCCCTCAGCTGGGATTCCGGGGGAAGATGCTTTATTTGAGTGGTTATCGGTACGGATAGATAGCGGCTCCGAAACCGCGGTCGCCGGCGGCCCCGTAATGCTTTTTTAAGTGATAAAGGATTGGAGGTGAATAACTTCTGGCAGTTGCTTCCTGTCTGTAACCAGCAGTCATTTTCGGGGGGAGGAAAAGAAGGTAAAATAGAAATGTATCAGGCTTCGCTTTATTTTCTTTCGCATGTTCAAGAATAGGAGTGAGGTGAAGAGGTGGATGATGCGAGTTTGACCTTCCTTTCAGCCTGTCAACGTTTTCCTTACGTCTCCTCCCCATCTAGGAGCCAGACCGGCACTATAGTCTGTCCTCCGTCACTGCACATAAAATTGAGCATAAAAACGCACAGAAATCAACACTGTTCAGAGGAGCTTGGGAGGATGACAGACTCTGTCGGCTTTACCTAGGCGGGCTGCAGCATCCCTTTGGGCTTTGCAGTCTCCACAGTCACGAGAGAGAACTTGCGCTGTGACCTGCAGAGATTTGGTGGACTGTTTAAGCCTGCAGAATTTAAAAGACTAAAAATCACGGGTGTGTTTTTCTGTTTCAATTTGATATAAACACACGTACTAATTACTAACTCCCATAGCCTCTTGTTTGCTTAAGCTCCAGAGATAGTCAGGATCTTGGTCCCGGAGCACGATGCCCTGCGTGAAACAGAGCAGTTCCCTGCTCCTCCAGCTTGCAGCCTCCAGGAGAGGTTTGCAAGGGCAGTATCATAAGGCTGGGCTTAGCACAGCTTCATTACTGCCTTCTTTTCCTCAATATTTCTTTTTCTTACCAATAAGTTTGTTTACACCTTGTAAGCTTAAAGCTCTCCAAGACAAAAATGTGTCTTTCTCTGTGCTGATACAACACCCACAGTGGCTTCAGGCAGTATTTTCCTTGTGGGTCAGTGCTTGACTGGCTTTACATGGTGCTCCCAGCAAAATTCTTAGGTTGGCTGCAGAGATTTTGCTCTCTGCAAAGGTCTGCAAAGAAGTGAAGATTTTCACTTTCCTTTTAATCACACGAGGAACAGATTTTTGAAAGTATTTTGACCCGCTTAGGTCAAAAAGGCACTTGCTATACTCAGATGCCAAAAGGCGTTTAGGAAATCTGGCTTGATCTGACTTGGACAGCTGAGTCTCCATTTGAAAAGGCTTCAGCAGTGCATGGCCTGCTGCCTCGCAGCCTCGATGCTGAGTTACGTTCAGAGCTGCTCTAAAATGCAGAAGAACTCTGGGTGCCTCGAACTGAGGCAAAATAGCTACTTTCAGAGCCTAAAGTAGCTACTTTCCAGGATATTTAAGCCTAGGTCACCTTGATTCCTGCCTCTGGAAGTTCTTCTTGTGAGCTCTCCTGGATTTAAAATTCCTGACAGCTAAGCCCTTTCAAAATAGCTGAGGAGACTGATTGTCACTTGATTATATCAAACATTTCACTGGGTAGCCCCAGTGAGAGCTAAGCGAGGAGATAGAAATGACAGAAGTGCCCAGGCTCTTGCTGCCCCAGTTGCTTCACTTGCTCCAAGACCTGGGTTACCTAGTAAACCCTGTGCAACCTTTCGGTTATTCAAGCAATATTTGGTTGTTTATATAAAGGTGGACTGACTTCAACAGGAGAAAGATGTGCCTTACATTTCCATGCCTCGGTGAGTCTCCAGATCAGTGCTGCTGCTTACAGGTGCACACATGGAAAAGGTTTGTCCTTGCTATCTCTTATGCATTACCTAGGTCTGGAAGCTCTGAGGACATGCCCAAGCTGAAGTGAGCTTTAAGACTCTTGCTAGCTTTGCAACTGCTCCCACAAGTATTGGTCAGTGTGTGCCCACCAGCAAGCAAACAGACACTGAGAAAATGAGCAGCTGAATGAAACTTGTTGGTGCCCAAATGCTGGACTAGTACAGTGGTCAAGCAAGGCCTTTGAAGGCCCAGATCCTTTGGTGACAAGGTGGACCTTTGAAGGCTACATTCAGTACGAGACACAGACATTTAAAGCAAGCTCCTAAATCCCAAACTGTCCCATTGTCGACTCTGTCCTTAATACATGAAAGCACCAGGAATCTTGTGGCCTTTTTGTAAATGGTCATGGGGATCTCTTCTGCCCTAATAAATATTTTTATTGTAATGGGTGAAGTAAATACCCTTAAAAATTCAAGTCCTGGACCCTGATTCTCAAATTTAACTCTGCCTTACTCACTGCTGATGACTGATGTCAGGGAGCTCAGCAGGGCTGCGTGATGATTGACGTCCTTTCAGAGCCCAGGCTGCAGGTCTCACCAGTGTGTTTTGAAGAAGATGAAGCCGATCGAAGCAGCAGATCCTACCCAGAGCTTTATATGACACAAGCCCCATTAGAGTATCTGCTTGTGCTATTAAAATGGGTAAAGAAGTTTACTGTATTGCCTGGGTCTAGGTGGCACTGCGTCTCAGCTGGGCGCAGCCTGAGCTGCTGCGTCGGCAAGAGGAGTCATTGACTTCAGGGACCCCTCTGAAAATATTAGCTTGCATGCCAGGGGATTTCAGACAACTTAACTGCAGACAATGGTCCACAGTTTGCAAGTTGCTCTTGTCAGCAGTTCTTTTTGACGGATCTATTCAAGCATGCCCTCTCAGGCCTTCGGAAGCAGACAGCAAAATCCGTGCCAAGAGCAAGTACTTTGTTATAAAATAAAAGCTCTGACAAATTTGGGGGTTCCACATGTAGCGTTACCATGATCCTGCAGTTCATCTTGTAAAACTGATCTTTACTTTTTTAAATTGGCAACGTGGAGATGCATGAGCAGAATTTGAAAGAAAAAAAGAAGTGAATTACCAGATGAGTTGCTAGTCAGCTTCTGGAGGCAAAGACAATTAACCTTGAAGTAGCTATAAAGGAGCTTTGCCCCAGGGAATTTGAACGAAATAAACATTTTTAGAAAAATGGCAAACAATTAGCCTTCTGCAGGTGGGAAGGAATACTGATTTCAAACAAGAGCAGTTTTTTCATCTTTTTTTTTTATGCTTGTATCTCTCCCTACCTTATGGAGGTCAATGTCAACCAGAAAAACAAAAAAAAATGCAAGTGATAGGTAAAGACCTAACTAAACCTAGATGTTCTTGAGGACCCCCAGAGTGCTGCTGATTGCTCTTATACATGACCATGAGCTTCCCCACAGGGCAGGGAGGCAAGACATGAGAGACCAGCACCCTTCTGGAGCAGTTGCTGGAAGCCCTCAAAGATGCCAAGGGACCTTCTATGTTCAGCACTCACATCACACAGAGGAGGAACCTCTGGCAGCCTGTGGTGCCCCTGGGGAGCCCCTGTGCACTCAGGAGCTTTGGACATGCACTTGCCACTCTTGGCCGCTGAGAGAGACAGCAGCTCCACGTCACTCCCTGCTTGGTAGTTCAGCTCCAGCAGCTAAAGCTGGGAATAACCAGGGGTGCTGCTTGACCGTTTGCCTTGAAATATCAAGCCGTGACCTGCAGCAGCTCCGGAGAAACGTACCTATGCGTGGGACAAGGTGGGGCAGGTTGCACCAAGTGAAACTGTCCCTGCCAGGCACACTGCTTGTCAGCCCGTGAGGACACCTGCGTGCTGGGCACAGAGACGTATGGGGAGCTCGCTCCAAACAAGCTGGCTAGGATGTTGTTTTAGCAGTGGGGGGTTATGCATCTGAGTTTCCTCAGCCTTTCAGGTGCTTGTCCTTCTCCCTCTGAGCTCTGCATGGCTGCAGCTTCCCTGTTAGCTGGATCAGACCTGGTTGGTGTGAAGCTCTCAGGTTTCTCATTGCAGTCTACTGCCCCAGCCTCTCACGAGCTTGGTCTGGCAGGAGACAAACAGCCAGGAGAGCAGCTTTTCCAAGCAAAACTGGCTTGATGAACATTTACGCTCAATTAACACATGTCACCATTCTGTCTCCACAACTGCAGTGAAAGCACCTCAAAAGTGAGAACAACCTGAATTAAGGCTGCCGTGTAACGTGAAACCTTTGCTGCTTAGCTGAGCGCTTCCTGCGGTGGTGGTTCTGAATTTATGCTCTGCGTGGGTATCACGCTGAGACCCAGCAGCTTGGGTTTCTAATGTCTGCTCTAATGACTGGGCTTTCCCTCTTGATTTTTGCCCTTCTCCTCAACTTGATTGGAAGCACAGCTGGACTTGCACAGTATTTCTCACTGGGCCAAGTTCTTCCTTTGGCTTTTGGGCTAGGGGCTGAGCCCGGAGCTGTGCAGGGCTGTGCCAGCCCACCGTGGTAGATGCTGTGATCCCTGGAGGGCTCTATGGGACAGCTGAGCCCAGTTCCTGAGGTGCCCAGTGCCCTGAAGGGCTGAGCAATGAGCTTCAGTGGCTGAACTGAGTCCAGGCCAGGTTTGCAGCTTACACGACATGCACAGAAGTCCTGACCCCTTCCTTTTTTTGAGGAGATGTGTGTTTTGAGGAGAGATGCTGCACAACCTGCTGATCCCTATAACCAATCCTTCGCCAGCCCCAAACCCTTATGTGGCCCTGCAGCCTGCAACCTGCATCGTCCCTTTCAGAACCTTAACCAAGGTCCTTTGGGTCTGATTTGCAGTGGCTCCTTGCTCGAATTGTAAGCACTTCCGAGCAGCAGTCGCGGCTCCATCTGTGTCTCGACGAGCCGCGTGCTGCGCTGCTCAGAAGCACCCTGTTGTAACAAGGCCGTCCTGCACCTCTGGTGCTCCCTTTGCCAGCTTGTCTTCAGGGAAAAAAGAGTCTTTCCCCAAATTGACGTGGATTTGAAAAGCAGAGGACCCAATCCCAAGTATTTTTAGTGAGAGGTTAATTATTTAACTATTTAACTATTTAACTAACTATTTAACTATTTAACTCAAGCTAAAAACCTTGATTTTTGGTTTTGGGTCTTTTATGTACTACAGACATATACATGTATGTGCATATGTACATATCCATGTGCATATGTAGACATATATAAATACACGTGTCTGTATATATGTGCATATTTTAGTATATAGTGCATATAGTATACATAGTGCACACATATATATACAACATTACATATGTAAACAACATATATGTATTATATATAATTTAATGGGGGATAAACATCTTTATTCATTTTTTCAGTTGCAGCAGCAAGGACTATAAGTAAAACAAAATACTGTGAAATTCATAGAAAAAATCACTCGAGTAGACAAGTCTTCAACAAAAAATGGCTCTCTGTGCCTGCCCTGGCTGGCTTCGGGAGTGCATCCTTCCCATGCTCTCCCTCATCCCATTCCTCCCGCCGTGGTCAGCAGTCCACCTTCATGGAGAGCAGTTTAATAAGGATTTGGTGTTTTCTGGACAGGTCAGTCATAAAACAAAGGGAGCCACTTCAGCGCCCCGATGTTTGCTGATGGACTTGATGGAGAGTTTTGGGGAACTTGGTGTTTGAAGAAGATTTTTACAGAGTTCAGGGCTGGTGTTGGCGCTGTGAGGAGTTAAGCATGTGAGCATCTGATGAGGCCACTAGCAAAATACCACTAGCAAAAACACCCCTACCTGTATTGCACTAAGAGCAGAGAACCCAAGGTCATGTTTTTGAAGTAGAAATTGCAGCTTGGAGGCAGAGAAATTGTTTTTTGACCCCACGTTCTGAGTGCGCTCCCTCCAAAGCTGCAAGGGACGGAGCAAAGTTCACTTGCTCCTTCTGTGCCTGGAATGGTTTCCACAGCTGCACTCCAAGGAGAGCCGCGTTACAAGCGGAAAGGAGCTGCGGTGGGGCAGAAATTATCCATCCGCGTGATAGATTGGTGTCTCCTGGCATTTAAATATTAATTGAAAAGAAGGGGTCAGAGGGCGGCTGACACTTGGCTTTGCTCCCTTTCGTCCGTCCGCAGCTTTGATCGTGCTACATCTTTCTTTGGGGCCGCTACTCGAGAGAGTATCCCCGGGTCATGGCCCGTTTCCTACTCGAGAGGTATAAACCTGCTGGCTTAAATATTTGAGGCCCGAGCTTTCGCAGGGGAAGGGGGGCTTGATGGGAGAGGAGGGAGCCTTTGCTTCATGCTTTTCACATTTCCCACATAACCCGAAGCAGACTAAACAAAACCAGTGTGAAATCTCATGGCTTGATGCTGCTGTGGTTATATTTTTTAAGCTGTCATGCATTTACTTATACTTATGTTTATTCCCTGGATTTACAGTTTTGGGATTTTTTTTTTTTTTTTGATTTTTTTTTTTTCATGGGGGGTGAGGGGCAAAGCCTTTTGCAAAGGGGTTGCAGTGAGCAGTGCCCTGTGATTAAAGCCCCGCATTTTTGGGGTGTTTCTTGGGTTTTTTTTTTTCTTTTTTTTGCCTCGATGCTGCTCTTCCGCAGCAGTGTCACACATGGTAGCATTTAGGAGCCCTTCACAGCTGAGGTGTTTCAAACACTAATGAATGGGAGCTGGGCCATGTAACGCCGGCGAGCTGTTCGGCATGCCTTGCTGAATGGCGCACTGTAGTGGCCTGGGAAAGGAAGAGGGTTATAAATTGTGTCAGCTCGCCACCCAGACAAAGCGAAGCCATGTGGAAAATCAAATCTATTAAAGTATGAAGACGGTTATAAGCTGTTTTAAGCTGGTCATTCTTAAAAGGTCTCCGCTAGCTATGGCGGGGGAGGGAATGCCTGCTCTTCCCAGAGCTTTTCCATGTGCTGGCTTAGGCAGTGAAGTGACGGGTTAAAAAACAACTTCTCCCTAGCAGCCCTGTCTATTTGATGTGTTTATCATCTCCTGCTTACCCTGCATCCCAAGTGCTATGTGTGGGTAAATGTAACGAGGACACGGGGCTGGGACAGGCGTCGGGGTGCAGGAGGACACCAAGGAGAAGACAAGTTCACTGTTTGGTGTGATGGTTTGTGTTGGATGCTAGCAAGCTGCTCATCAGGCACCGTCCTCCCCAAAGCAGATGGGTGCCACTAGGGATGAAAAGCCCACGCCAGAGCATCGCAAAGGTTTCTTCCCTGTCATCATATACACATATATATACACATATATTTTAAAGTAATTATCTTTTCTCTTTGTTTATTCCAGGAAGAGACTGAAGAAACGTCCTCACAAGAATCTGCAGAGGAAGACTAGGAGACCGCACCACGCAATTTCTACCTCATCAGCAGTTGGGTCTTTTGAAGGGAGAAGACACTGCCTTGACCACTTATTTTCTATTGCCATGGTCTTTCCACTTGCCTGGGGGGAAAAAAAATCACATAACCTTAAAAAGGATTTTACTAATCATCTTCTTTGTAATCCCTTCACAGTCCCAGGTTTAGTGAAAAACTGCTGTAACACAACGGGGGACACAGATTAACGATGCAACTTTTAATTACTGTTTTCTTTTTTCCTTTACCTACTAATAGTTTGTTTGAGCTGCTAAGTAAGGGTGAATGGGTCAGAAGAGCTTTGAGTCAGGTTTAAATCACTCACTGCACTGCATAGAAACAAGAAACTTGTAACATATTAATTTTAATGGGCATTGAGATAGGAAAGGCTCAGTGTGTAACACAGAGCTTTGCAACACTTCCAGCAACCCACTCCCTACTTAGTAAACTCCCTGTTTTAGAACACCAAAGATAAGGGATAGATACTACTTTTTTTTTTTTTTTTGGTAACCTTCTTGTAGACTTATACTTGATTTTTTTTTTTTTTAAGATTTACTGTTATTTCAGGAAAAAAAAAATCAAAAGCTGATCTCTCACTTCATTCAGCTGGTAATCAGAAGAAAGATATCAACAAGAAAAATAAAAGGTACTTTTGTTTTGCAAAAGGGAAGAAAGACAAAGATAAGTTGTATAGTTACAAACATATCAGCAGACATAGTAATAAAACGAACACCCCTCATCTTCTGGACGCTAGGAAGTCAGATGGAGTTGACTTTCTGTAGAGCCAGATAATGCTTAGGGACATAGAAATTACTGCCATCAAACACTCTTACGCCATTCATGACTAAGTCTTTACCAGGAAAAGCATTTTAAAACATATAGAAAGGTACCTCAGAATTAATCACAAATTTATCTGAGAAAAAAGCAAAAACAATCCAAATGGTTTGACTAGTTTCAACTAATTCCACTCACCCTGTACCAGTATTTCAAAAGAAACAAATTTCACTACTCACCAGTCGTGACGTAAAGAACCAACACCATGTACCTCAGCTAAGCTTGTATATTACTTTAAGCAATATATTTTGACATAGGATGGTTCACTGAGCAATTCCATGCCAGTGGCATTTCTCCATCTTTTCATTCAAAGCAGCACTTTTAGCAACAGATGCAATATTACCCCACTATTCAATGCTACCTCTGATTTTTACAATTAACTCAACAGACTGATAAATACATGCTGCTATACACATACAATGCAGGAAAATTTTACTGGGTAGATATAATCATTTGTATCTGCATTTTCCCCTAATTTTTATTTCAACACCTAACTGCAGTTAAGGAAGCAATATCTTTATTGTGTTTCAGCATGACTATGTATTTTTCTTTCTCTTGTTTTTTTGTTTTAATGTACTTATCCTATTCTCTGCTAGACTTCTGTGTAATGTACTGTTAACTTGAATATATTTTTGTACTGAATTGCTGATAGCTTTGTAAGGATAATTTTCCTCAATGACACTACATGACATAGAAAAAAACAATTTAGCTGTAATGTTTAAATATTACTGTCCAAGTTTGTACCTCAAATGAATTGTTTAAAGAAATGGACTAATCGATTGACAAAGACCTACCTCCAGACTTTAAATGGAATGAACTTGTTATTTTCAGCATTAGTTTTGAGACGTTCGAAACAGTTAGGACTGCAACTAATCCCTAATTCAAAACTATTTTTGTAAAATAACTTGTGGAAAACGAACACGTTTTAAATTACTTTCGTATTAAAAAAAAAAGAACAAAAAAAAACCCTTCAAAGAAACTTGAAGCTTTGTAGGTGGAAGCAACAAGCTCAGCTTTTGCATAATGCAATCACAAATATGTGTTTAAAAAAATAATTAGTAGATTGTAAGAAAATACTTGACAAGTATTTTCATGTATTTTTCACAAATGTGATTTTGTAATATGTTTCAGCCAGATTTATTTTAAATGCTTCTTATGTAGAGGTTTTTTTATTCTCCTCTCACTTTCGTTTTCCTTTCTCTATTTCTATTTCCTTTCCTTTCCTTTCTCTCTATTTTATTTCCCTTCTTCCTCTCCTTCCTAGTCAGTACCTTTGAACATTGTATTAGTAACTGGGCCGGGGTAGTTTCTCAGGAAGGCCTCTATCAGCGTGGCTTTAGTACTGAGCCAAATGCAGTTAAAGGTAACTACGGACTGGCTTCCTCAAAGAGGCAGTGTCACGAAACACGGACCTCCTCGGAAGACCACAGAGGGGGAGTTCACTGGTGGAAACCGCTGAGAAAGAGCTGATCGGAGCAGTACAACCAGGCTGTTAACACTATAATAGATGAGGAGTAATCCCAGCTATGCAGGAGCTCTCATGGGCCAAATCCAGTGTCACTTGAAGCCAGCGGGAGGGATTCTGCTGGCCCCAAAGGGCATCGCATCAAGCCTTAGCAATTGCGTTGTCAGGGTGTTCTTTGCATATTTTTATTGTAAAACCACAATATTCAGTGGGTGACACAGAAGTAATCGCTGGATGCATGTCCCACGTCAACCTCCGAGAGGCTTACTGCTCTGATGAACTGAATCTTGTATTTTCTATATATTGTAGTACAATCAAAACACATTACTACCTCTTAGGGCCTACTATACCTCATTTTTTTCAGACTGAAAAATTGCATGTGGCCATTGAATCAGTGAGAACATCATAAAATTTTTTATATATATAGTTTATTTTTGTGGGAGATAAATTTTATACGACTGTTCTTCGCTGTCATTGGTCACTGCTAAATAAGACTGGACATTTAACTCTTTTTACCATTTCTGCAAGAGAGCTGTGTTTGCAGGAAAAAAAAAATGCTTCAAGATGTTTAACTACAGTTTACTTTTTCTTTTGAGTGTCTTCTACCTTTTTGCTTTGTTCTGCGTGTAGAGTTGCTGTCTATGATTGTACTTTGAATCGCTTGCTTGTTGAAAATGTTCCTTTAATGGATTATCACAGTCTGTTCAGCACAATAAACATAATAGCCTCTGTGATCCCCATGTTGTTTGATTCCTAGACTTTTGTCGCAGTTCCATAAAATGGGTAATAAAGTTTGGTCACAGCAGACCAAATTTGTAAAAGCTTTGCATGCAGGAAGTCTTTTTTTTCGTCCCATACTGTAGGGTAAGTGCTTTAGAAAAAGAGCACGTAGGGCCTGCAAGGGCGAGCAGGGAGGCCACCACTTGTTGCATGTCCGGTGGCTTTCCAGGCAGAGCCGTGTGCTGAAGGTGACGATGGTCACCCGGCCAGGGAGCACCTCTGCGAGCGGTGTCAGGAGCGGTCGCTGGTGTCTGGCCTTGACTAGGCCCTTGGGAGGCAGCCACAGCCATGAGCCTCCCTGCTCTTCACCACAGCTTGTGGCCGTGGTGTGGGGGTCGCCTTGTGCAGCAACAAGGCTGAGAACAGAGATAACCCTTGGGGGAGGAATGAGAAGCCTGGTTAGTGCCTGCCTCCGGAAGAAGGAAGTGCAGCCAGGCTGGTGGCGTCATGTCACCCAGTGTCACCCAGAACATGAGCCATGGTGGAGCAGCGGGTCTTCCCTGCAGAGCTGTGTGTCCATTTTCCACTTCCCACATAGTCAAGGTTGTAAAGATTACCCCGGCACTGAGATCCCAGAGGCAAGGATGTGGCTGTAACTCATTCTGGCACAGTTTGTGCCCAGCCTAGAGACTCACAGGGGTCACAGGCAGGGTGAGCAGGGCTCCTCTGGTCCCTCTGGCCTGTCACGGTGACTATAAAGGATTGTGGCACCCATCTCATTCATACCTGCAACCGTGAACCTTCTACATGGTAGAAGAGGTAAAGGGTAATGGTTCAGGCAGTGTTTTTTCTCAGATAGCTTTACACATTCTCCACATGAACTCATTTGCAAACTATCCACTCAATCTGTCTTGGCCTACTAGCCCCTGCTCTCCCGAGGGGTTTATGGCATGTTCGTGTAGCTCTTGATTGCTTGTAAAATCACCAAAATATAAAGTGTTAAGTAGTAACATATCCAGCCTCGAGTCAGAGATGTGAGTAATGGCTGAGCGGGGCATCCTTTCCTGCCTCCCCTGCTTGGTGGAGTTGAAGGCTCAGCTTTCCTGGTGGTCTTCCTCCCTGTGGCTGCCATCACTTGGCTCTTCCTGTTCCTTTATCTGATGTAGCCACCCACCTGACAGAGCAGCCAACTCGCTGCAAAACTGCTGCTGCTCTCTGCTCAACTCCCCTCTCCTCCTTATTACTCATCCCTCCCGCTCACTTCCCTCCCACTTGCCTTCTCGAGGCATCTCCCAGTAAGATATAGCATAGTAGTACGGAAGCATGTGTGCTTAATGCCCCAGTGGGACTATTTGCACGTATAGAACTAGCCAGTTTCTGCAGGATCGAGGCCCACCCTGGTCCTGATCCCAAGACTAGCTCAAGATGCTTGTGACAAGGGCCAAATTAAATCTCTGCCATAGCTTTCCACTCTCATCATGCCAAAAAAGACAGGGAATTCCTCAAAGCTGTCATTGCCATTGTCTTGCCCAGCAGCTTATCAGTCTGTATTTTTTCTGCATTTGAGAGATTCCACCTGCTTTATTTTATTTTTTTTTTAGATTTTATTTCCCACCATCTTCCTCATCACATCAATTTTTAAACATAAGAAATACTTAGGCACATAGTTCTTGGTATGAATGAAGGCCTGGTTGCTCTATGTCTTCTTGATTCAGAAATAATACTAATGACAGCTTTATTACTACTTTGACCACCCTATAGTTGTCCAGCTTGCACATACACAAGGAGCAGATGGCCCTGGGCATGCACACCAGCTCTATCATCTCAGACATCCCTGGATACACCAATCACCAGCTAGCCCATTTCATGCATTGCACCCTCCACCATCCAAGTCACCTTATCACTTGTTGGATATTTTTCTCTTTTGTTTCCTATCCACCTATGATTTAACTCTTTTTTTCCCCTTTGCTAGAGGCTGGGTACTCCTCCTCTAAACTTTCAGTACACTCGCTCCAGTGTTAAGAAAAAGACGGCATCTTCCCCTATCTGATAGACTCTGAAGACACACAGGTGTAATTATGATTTGCCTGAAGATATCAGCCCAATATGGGATCCATCTGACTAGGGAGGAATCAGTTGGCATCCCAAATAAGGCTGCAGGGGGTTGTGCCCCAAACCTGCAGCATGGGGTTACCATCAGCTTTTTCTGTGAACAAGTGGAAACTGAAGCACTAGGAGATGAGATGAAAGTCCTCAGCAGTGCTGTCCTACCAAGATGGGAATAATTAAGCCCAGCTAAAACCATTAGCATTGTCACGTAAAGGAGGAGATTTACATTGTCAACAATGGTTAGGGCAAAACCGGAGCAGGAATCCAAACACACACCACATTAAGACATGCTGTTAAAATAATCAGTGGGAGAAAATAACAAATGAGAACTGGGTGGATCTGAGAAATCAATGGCAAGCAGGAACGTTAATTAGCCAAAGAGGGAACTTAGCGAAAGCAGAAGTCCCATCAAAAAACAAGATTACATTACATTATATATGAATGTCAGCTACAAAATATTATGTTGGACCACCAAAGATTATGATTTTAATGATAAGAGTTTTTAATTCAGAAAATCCATTAAATATATATAGTCCCTTAAGGCATTTTATTCTTAGTTCCGGGAGTGGGCAGAAAAATAAGCACATTTTTATTGCACTGGAACACATTTACCATAAAACCATAGTTTTAGCAATATCACATAATAAAATCTAAAATTTAAATCAACATTTGAAAACAAATCCGCTCAGCACATGCATAGAAGAAGTTACTTTGGCCCAGTGCAATTGCAGAGTACTGTCTTTGAAGTTACCTTCATAGCCTAAGACAGGGGTTTTGCGAGGCCTGATATGTTCTCAAGGTGTTTACAGTGAATTACCACTCCTAGACTACAACTGCACTTATGGCCAAGATAAATCCATCTCCTTCTGAAGAACTGTTATAAGACTGTTTTTGCCAAAGGTTCATCCTTGGTTTGGGATTGTTTAAGTTTGGTGTTTATGTCCCAAGAAACACAGAGTAACTTCAGTGAAAGCCAGGCCAGAGGGAACATCCCAAGCTGGCCTCCCTGCCCACGCACCAGACTTTCGGTCTACCAGAAAACAGCAGGGCCACCTAAGTACCTCGCTCCTTGCTACCACAAGCAATGCTCTTGGAACGTGTCTCATCACCCAGTTAAACTCCTCAGAGTTCCTAGGAGAACCTCCACAGTGGGTCAATGAAATATCTCACTTCTCTGCAGGGAGAAAGGGATCTGGCTCTGGTGTCAAGGCCATTGGTAGGCCCTCTCAGCTTAGTGAGCATTTTCAAAGCAGGAGACACATTTCTGTGTGTCCTTGTCTATGTGCATGTGTGGAAAATTATACAGCACTACCATGATTTTGAATTTTTTTTTTTTAAAAAACTTTTTTAAAAAATATATTTTCAAATTTTCAAAGATTTTTGGTCACTCCTCATCACACGAGCCTCTGGCTTCACTTGCACTCAGCAAAATATTATGTTCTATTTACAAATAAATAACCATACAGCAATGAGACAGCACAGAGGAAGAAGACCCGAATTAACATCAGCAGTCTTGTACTATCCAAACTATTGAGTACAAGGGACATGAGCGCACTCAGAGTTGTCCTAGTACATCATTACGGCTGGTCTTATGGGAGCGAAGCTACATTTTATGACTATATCTTCAGAATAATATTGCTGCACAAGCATTTAGTTGTCTTTGCTTGGGTTGGAAGCTGACTATGTCTGTCAGACTATCACTAGACACCTCTGCTTGGTTATGTGTGTGAATGTGATTGTAAAACTTACATAAAAACAGTTCCCATCTTTCCTAGGCAAGAAGCACAATTATATGATGTAAGTCTTGATTTCCATAGGAAGTAGGTCTAAGAAAGGAAAATAGGAAGTTTTCATTTCCTATGGAACACAGGAAGCCTTCTTAATCTTTTGTCTCTCCCCTTTCCCTGAACAACTTCAAGGCTGCTTCCCTTCTTTTCCATAATCAGCCTTGACCTGGAAAAGATGACCTCCTCTAGTGCCTTTTATTTTCCCTCAGAGTTTTGACTTATATCAACCTGTAATGCACAAATTTACTTTTAATTTTGTGGACTCTACGTTAGGGAGAATGGCAAGGTCTTCAATACATCCCTGGGTATGCACGGAAGTAAACCCTGCTGGAAGAGTAAGTCTTCCAGCACTTGTAAAGAAGAGTAAGTAAGTCTTTCGGTAACACCAAAACCTGCATTAGGTGTTTTTATATATTACATATAAAATCATCAGACTAAAGAGACACAGATGTGGTGCACACAAATGGCAGAGGCAGGGAAGAAAACAGTACTGTGAGGCTGGGTTAAATCTTACTGAAATCACTTATGACTATGTGTGTGTTAGCAAGAAATTGAGCTCTTTTATGGAGGCAGACACCTGTTAAAGTTGCAACCCAGCAGATAGTGCATGTGAGAGACAAAAGGCAGGGAAAGACATTTTGGGGCTGTTACAGTAATTTATAGGAGAAAAAAAAAACAGGAGAGGAAAGAGAAGCAGAGCAAGAAGCAGCAGCGTGCCACAAGCAATGCAGGGTCCATGGCCCAAGGCAAGCTTAGCAGAGCACTGATGGCCCAGGTACTGACTAAGAAGATGAAAACTGTGAGCACAGAGAGCACATCTACTCGACCAGGGTCTGCTGAGGTCAGGGAACCAGACCCAGGGAGTTCCTCCCAAAGAGGCAGGCTTGTGTCAAGCAACATTTGACTCCATTGTCAATTTATGTTGCCAAATGAAATGACATGCAGGATCCTGGCTTTTGTCTGTCTGCTTGGCTCAGAAAGAGGAAAATATTCAAAATCAGCAACGTGCACATATGCCAAGAGGAGCAGCCAGCATCACAGAGGATACCAGCAGGCTGGCAGCACTCTCAGATCTGGGCCTGAGGATGAAGTCTGTTGCTATAATGCCTTTTACACACCTTGCCTCTCTTCTTCTCAAATGCCCTGTGGAAATTCAGAGACTCATGCATGGGACCAAATAAACTTATCCTCCACTATTTTCCTCAGCATAAATGCAAATTACTTTAGAAAACAAAAGAATAAGGGGGGCACGTCAATAAAGCATTGAGGAGTAACCACTCCCTGCCTGGTTCACATTACCAGAGCTAATGCACTAATCCCATTGTGTTTTGCAACACACTCACTTTGAAATACCCCTGCCAGCAAGATGAGGACATTCACTAAAGCACAATTGAAAGCTTGCCAAGGGGAGTACGGTCTAGGGGCCTCCTTCTGCTCCTGCTGATCATCCTGGCCCTGGGCCTTAAGGGACTTAGTGCTTGGCATCCTGGCCTTGAATTTGGCCTCCCTTTAGTTCCCCCCACCAAGGCTCCTGGGCTACTGTATACAGAGCATTAAATTGGTTCATGTGAAGTTTCCCTTTCTCCCATCGTGATTTTCAATAAATCTGCCTGGAGGTGAATATCAAGGGAAGGAGCCCATCCTCAATGCTTCTCCCTTCTGAAAGTTCAGTGCACCTATGGCAGCCCCACAACTGCCCAAGACCCAGGAGCACAAACCTGCAGGTGGGCTCCTCTCCCCGAGCATGTGCAGGATGGCAGGAAAAAACTGCTTGGCAATTATAGGAAGATTTTGAGGTGCTCTGAGATGTAGAGGATGGCGCTAGTATGGCCATGTTGCACTTGCAAGTGAGAGGAACTCTTGCATGTAAAGGAGAGATGAGCACAGGAAGGCAGCAGGACAGTAGTGAATACAAAGTAAAGCTACGTATTGGGTGGTGATGAAAAATAAATGCTTGTTTTAAATTTTTGTTTTTATCCCCAGGTTAAGTTCAAACTATATTTTTCTGCATTTATGAGGAGATCTGTGTCACCAAGGTTTAGTCATTTAAAAGTTAGGCATTGCATCAGCCAGAGGGCAACTCCTTCCTTCCTTCCTAAAATATGGGTCTTGGTGGGAAGGGTGGGATGAATCATTGATCCCTCCCTGCTGACTGTTCAGGAAGCTGAGACACTGAGGTTAGACTGGCTCCAAAAAATGGCTATTTTGTGTTTTTTTAACCAAACTGAGATCCCTAACACAAGCAATTGCTCTAACTGTCTGTATCTCTGGAGGAGGATAATCCAGACTTTATATTATCTTATTCAATCAGGGCTGTCAGATGGGTCTGTTGTTTCAAATTGTTCTGTTGTTAAAATTGCACTGGAAAAAAAAAAAAAACACAAGGCACTTATTTCAGATTAAATCTGAATTCAGATTTAGATACTGACATTTCAGATTTAGATCTACCTGTTACTTATTTAAAAGAGCAATACTTATGGAGAAAGAGAAGGAGCAATTGCTTTATTTAGAGGCTATACAGCAATTAAATAAAAAGTAAAAATGTAAGGTGTCATGTTGGAGCAATCGTTGTTACACTTTACTGTCATTCTTTTTTTTATGGATAAT
>JAVCKT010012410.1:0-15019 GCA_032273925.1 Rhynchotus rufescens | reverse complement strand
TTTGCTCACAGGGCAGATGTTCCAGGCCCCTGATCATCCTGGTAGCCCTGCATCCTCACACAGGCCTTGGAGAAAGGGATTCACGAATGCTGGGTGGCTGCTGGAGAGCAACTATAGGGAACTCTTCCAGCTGCAAAATACCTCCAGGTTGTCACACAGCAAAATGTGAGGGTGTAGACATGGGAATGGGATACACGGAGCCATCTAAAAGTGCGGGCTTTCCTAAAGAGCACCTCTTACCTGTACAACTGTATGGCCTCATATCTCACCTGATCCACAACCTCTCAGTACACACTGTGCAAAACACTAGCTAGAAAACTGAGGGGTTTAACCTTATTTTCTGCTTCTTCTGGTCCCTCACATGCAGTTTTCTGAAGGAAAGGACCTTCAACTCCAGAGACTACCTTTGCTGTGCAGATAATTTCAACCACACACGAACCCTTTCCTTACTAAAACAACCTGAAATTATATGAAACCTCTGGAGTGAGTCACTTCAGAAATAGCTACTTTTTTGAAATGGACATTTCTATGCAAACATAAGAGAAAAGGTATGGGGTAAAATTATCATTTGAGAAAATCACTATGATATGATAGAAATTCATGCTCTTTATTCTTTGCCTGGCCATGTCCCCACTTGTGCAGTACCAAAACTGGCATGCAGGTTTTGCTGTGAAAAACCAATTAGCTTCTTTAAGTAATAAGCTTAATTTACAAGGTTCATTTTCCAATTAAATGTGTGCAATTTTGAGAGGACAATTACACGGGCTCTCCAGTCTTCAGATCTGTTGGGCATGCATGGAGATCTGGATTGAGATCAAGGAGGAAATGAATGGAAATGTGACAGGTGGAAATAAGGAGTAATGCTAACTCTAAAGTGAAATATTGCTGTTTCAGAGAATTGTTATGAGTCAATAGCATGTGTTTAAGATACAGACTATATTTTGTCGCCAATCATGCCATTTGTCACGTTACCATCTAACAGGAAACCAAATCACAACTATTTAACTCCAAGGATCACTGGCAGCACAGCATATAAAAATAATATGGTTAATCAGGAAAGTACAGTTAAAACTCTGATATGGGAATAGTCAGGACAGATTATGTCTGAAAATAATCAGGTCAGGTCAAGTCAGGTTTTCACCTTTGTTTTACAGATTTCATCTGGTTCAAGCTGTAAGAGAACAACTTATGTTAAAATATAATAGGCCATTCAAATGTTGCCTAGTACAGCAAATGAATTGCTGGCCTTTGTTCAGTTCTGTGAGGACAAGTAGCTACATAATACATATATATTTATAAGCATTTTCATCTGCAGCTGGCATAAAATTTTAAAAAGAAATTTTCCATTTTAAATGGCTTATAACCCACATTCTAGCTTCTGTCCTCATCTGGTTAGCTGTAAACTAAACAATAACACTGTAAATGGATCAATTTTTGCCCTCTCCTGTCAAATTAACATTTGCTTTAGCAGCAGTGAATTGAACTTAACGAGCCCTTGAGATGTATACAGAACTCACGGGGAATTCACTGTAGGTTGGGCCAGGTCTCCTTCTGGTCTTTAAGCATAAGGTCACCTACCTTCTTGAAAGTCTTACAGAGTATAATAGCACACAGTAGCCTTTAAAGTAATTGGCATATTATTTCCAGACCTTTCACAAATTTGAGTACAAAGTGTAATCGTCCATCCACCAAGCATGTCAAAGCCTGGTGAAAAACAAAACCTTAGAGCAATTTTTGCAGAGTGCAACACAATCGGTCCCTGTTAGATTCAGTAGGAGTTTTTCCAAAAAATACACCTGATTACACTTTCTTTATCACCTCCTCTCCTACGTTTTTTATTCTTTCTTCCAATGCAAGTGTCTTTAAGGCTCAGCTAAAATCAATTCAAATATGAAGAAAGGCTTCAAGGAATCACAGGGATTGAAGTGCAGCTACAATCCACTGGATTGTAGATAGAAGTATCTGAGTTGGAGGTAAATAGAGTATTTGGGAGACTGGAGTTCAATCTTTTGTCCTACCCCAAACTTTCTATATGACCTTTAGTGAATCACTTGGGGTTGAACCCCAAATGCAACACATTTATAGCACAGTAAAGACCATGTTTTAAGCTCATTATCTAGCCTCGCTTTACATCAACAGACAGAAACAGGTATCCTTAACTGCACAATTAAAAGAGATCAGATGAAATCACATCCCAAAAGTGCCCCTTTCTTACTCTTGACTGTGAGGAAAGCCTAAGGTAGCTCCATCCCCTAAGATGTGGGTTTCTGAAGGTGACTGAGATGAATTCACACTTACAGTAAAATTTTGGAAAATATTTGAACAGAGCAGTATTGCAGTCAGATATCTAATGGCATTAAAAAAAAAAGATATTCACAAAAATGAGTCCTGGAAATTTCAGCTCTGAATTTCTACTGAAATTAAAGATTCCTGAAAAGTAGTTAGGTACTCAGTTCTTCATAACACTTTTTAAAAAAAAATCTTCTTTAAGTTGTTAGGTGCAACCTAGACATTAGGGCCAGCCCAGATTTTGCAGTTAAGTTAAACATTATCCCTTATTTCTTCCTTATCTGAAAAACTTGAATAGTTACAGTGATACTGTGAAGTTTAACACAGCAAAGATTGTGAAGCTCTCTTAAACTATGGTAATGGATAGACCAACCAGTTGAAAACATCTAGGCTGTTTCACCTGAAGGTCTCAAATTTGGTCTTGAGAGATAAGTGATCTTTACTGGGTGACTGTAGTGTATGTACAGTGTCAGTTCCTAATCAGCACAAATACATACCTGAACGACCGTGAAGCTGCACAAGGAGAACCATCTTTCTATTCAAAGTGCAGGCATGCAGGAACTAATAGAAGACTTCAGTTCTTAGTCTCACTTCCAACTCTGGGCTCAAATCATTAGCCAAAATGACACTAATTTTTATTTTAATTTTGGTCAAAGCAGTGAAGGTTTATGTGGAGCAGGGAATACAAACAGCTCATAAAACACTACACAATTAAAGGGTTAAAAATCAAAACTAAAGTAGAACCATCTGGTCACAAAAAATACAAACAGTTGGCCAGCCTTACTCATACAGCAGCAATCTACAAATACTCAAATACATTTGTTAACTTTAACAGAAACAGTCTCAAAATCAGCCACACCATTAAAGGACAAAGAATGCAGCTATACTGCTTTGCACTACAATAAATAAGAGCAGGGACATTTCCATCAGCATCCTACTTGGCATCGCTTACATGTGGCTTTGGTCTTACATCTCAGATGAGTGGTAAGGTCCACAAGAAACTGTTTTTGCTTTTGATTATTAAATGAAAGAAGACATGGTGCAGCACATCCATCACGGAAAAAACAGGAATTAAGATTGAATCCCGTGCCTAGAACCCAGTGCCTGCAGGGCCTGCTGCATGGCCAGGGATGCTCAGGGGAGGCCGGGAGGTCCATCCTAAGGCATCCAAACAGGGAGTCTGAATTCGGGGCCCAGGCTGCTGTCTATTTAGTGAATGGAGGTGGGTGCCCTGGAGGGTGGCAATGACCACCTGCTGTGTATACACTTACATTACATGGTATGGAGGCCCCCACGTACCTCTCTGCTCAGCCTTCTGACTGTAAATAGGAGGAAAGCAAATCTGCTTCTTTCGTGGAGTTAGTGGTTATGGGAAGGATTCAGAAATGCTCAAATACGACAGCATTGGGATCAGACACGTAGAAGGGCAGACAGAAAGGTCTATCCGTTTAGGCTGGTATCCACTCAAGAAACATAAATACTCCCTAAATAGCTTTGGTTCCCTTATTGCTACACTCAGTTAATTTGCAGACTAGGGAAAAAAAAAAAAAAAAAGAACCACCACCATGCCTGATGTTTTACTAGTGCATTTGTGTGTAAAATAAAATCTGCAGCTGCACTGGGAAGATAAACTGCTTAAGCAACACACATTGGCCACCATTTCCTCACCGTTTCTCCAAGGATCCAAACAAGACACTGCTCACCACAGCCGGGTAAACCGCAGCACAGTGAGTGCAGAGCACTGTCACAAAGCCACTGCACGGCTGTGTATTTAAGTACCAAATCATCTCTAAAATGTATATGCCAGTAAAAACGCCACAGTTGTTGTGAACTGTATAGCAGAGGGGATTAAAGACAGTAAGAAGAGTTAATTGCGTTACTCCACTGTGGGAAAAGTCAGGTTAGGAAAAACACTGCAGTCTGTTGTTTAAAAAAATCACCTGGAGGGTGTGGTAATTTTCATTTTCTCTGTGAGGAATATCTGCCTGCTAGCGCTTCTTGCATCCTCCCAATTACTAAATTAAGAATCAACTAAGGATTCAACCTGCTTCTATCTCACATACTAGAATACCGTTTTCATGAAGTTAGGGGTAAAAATGTGTTGTAATGAGGTTCATTATCTTAGCAATACTTTACAGATGGAGCAAATAAAACTCCTTTGAGGCCTTTATGCGATCAAGGCAAATACAGATCGGGTTTAAAGGTTCTGGTCCCAGCTTGGGGTGTCAGTGAAGACACCAAAGGTGGGAGCTGCTGGAGCTCGGCTGGGCAGAGAGACGACAGAGGTGGCAGAAAGGAACTTCCACAGAGAAAATATGACAAGATCAGCAGCAACATGAACAGAGGGACAAGCACTGGAGGACAGAGAGATAAAAGGCATTGAAAAGGACACTAGAGTTATAGGGCCAGGGCCTCTAGTTTTTGCCTGTGCCAACAGCGGGGTAAATTGAGGGAAGATAGGTAGAAAATTGTTTTGACATTGCAGACCCTCATAACTGTAATATAAATCATCTTGAAACGTAACACTAGACAGCAAGGGACTTTTGCAGAGCAAGGGTGAGCTAGAGCATGCTTGACATCGGAGCAAAAAAGGCGAGTTGCGTCAGAGGAGAAGGCAGCAGGAAAGGAACGGTGGAAATGGAGCGCGCTGCGACCAGCAAGAAGGCCGGTATCACCAGGGCCCACGCAGCAGCAGGCAGGCAGCAGGAAAGGGCAATGGCCACGGGAAGGCCCAATGGCCATGGGAAGGCCCAACGGCTGCGGGAAGGCCCAGCTGCCACGGGCTGAAGGGCGGGATGAGCACCGGAGGAGGACAGGCCTGCGGAGCGCTCGGCCATGGAGCAGGGCCACGGCTGCCGCTCTGGCACAGCCCCATGTGCGGGATTGCGTCTCTCTTCCCCCCTTTTGAGGTGAATCTTTGCTTCCTGTTTGCAGAATCACGGAATGGTTGAGGTTGGAAGGGACCTCTAGAGATCCTCTAGTCCAACCCCCCTTCCTAATTCCTATTGAACACTTTTAATTATAGGTATTTGAACTTATATATTTAAATGTGGAAAAGAGTCATTAAAATCAATAGACCAACAGTTCCAAAATCTGCTGAGTCTGGAAGGTTTTCCAGGGTAGGCTTCATGCTAACCTATGCCCACGTCTGAGTTTGCTTTCTAAACTTCCTACCTGACAGAGAAACATACGAAAAGGCTCAAGCACAGGCACAGATCCCCATCCTGGAGCAGCAGGCGGGATAGCATGTGGTGCCATTTAAGACCTCTCATGACCAGCCAGCTAGAGGAGTTGAACATTCTGTGACCATCGCAAGTGCAAGATTGCTCCTATGCTCAGCACAATCCCAAAGCATTTGGGGACTTCAGAAATAGGCTAATTTTCCATTCAGAGTCAAGCGGATAGGCTTATATTCATGGCAGTCTTACAGTGCTACTGTTTATTTTCATTTCAAATATAGCTCTAGTTAGTAACCTGAACAAAGATGGGAGAAAAGAGCAAAAAGCAATGTCACACTTCACATATACCTAACCCAATCTTTTAAATTCAATCTAATGAAAGGAAAAAAAAAATGTTTCTTGATGCTGTCTGTGACAAACACCCTCACGTTGATGGTCAAAGTCACTGAGTGGCTCCATATGGCTGAGACGTCCGTGAAAGCCTTAAAGTGGAGAGACAAAATTCTGAAGGAGAACCTGATGCAAAATTTAATCAGCATTGCTTTTGCCACACAAAAACAGTGAAAGCTCATTTGAGCTCAGTTATCTTCTATGAAACTCAAGAGTTCCAGTAATATGCTCATATCTCTTTACAGATTAAGCACTTACTGAGCTCTTCAGTGAACTCTAGTCATTTATATCTGCAGTAGGTTACAGTCTTCATATTGAGTCATGTGTTTTATAGTCTAGTCAAATTTCCATATCTGCACCATTTGTTACTATATTAAGCAGTCATATTTTATAAATAAGAGCATAAAGACAACTGAATGGTAAGTGAAATAACTCGGCAATGACAGGATGCTGGAATGGATATTATGGACAAAGAAAACCTAAATAATACACGCAGAAGATGACAAGTCAAAGCCAAAGAGGAAAGCTGAAACCATATGAAAGCTTTACTTCAAAGTGCTTAGTCAAACACACAATCCCAGCACTCAGTTATTTTCCCCATTTGCCTTGTCATAAACAATGAGCAATGGCACAATATTTTACAAGAAGCCACAGGAGGTGGGATTTCTGCAATTTAAGCCATTAGTCTAAGGAAAATATCTTTTATGAAAAACACAGTGAAAAACTGATTACCAATTTGTCACAGATTTTGTGTTGTCTCTATCCTTTAAAGCTATTCTAATTTAAAAGACCATTCTTGCTTTATTACTGAGCATGCAGAAGGGACCTGCTGTGCCTAAGCAGAGTCCCAGTTTGCTCTGCTAAATGCTCAGCACTTTCTCCAAACATTATGTTCAAACTGACCTTTTCCTGATTGGTCTTGAGTTTTCATAATGTTTCCCTAGCCACAAAGATGGAGTAAATTGACACTTGCTATCCCTGAAATTTTTTCCAGGCCTTTAAACATACGCTTTTCTTATAGGGCAATAGCAAAGTATTTGGTCAGGATACTTACAAAGATAAACAGGGATATTATCACCAGGCTATAGGTAAGCTCTGTTATTACACTCACCTGAAAAGTAAAATAATCCAAGAACCATGACCCTACAAAGTTGCAGTACCTAAACTTTCAATTATGTGAAGCAATAGGTAAAGCTGATAATGCTGCTGTGTAAATAGTCTTGATCTGGAAGAGTAAAAAGAAGTAACAATTCACATCAGTTCCTAGTTTCTGTAATGACTTCTAAGTCAACAAGCAGAAATTGCATGTTTTAAAGACACTAGAGGTTGATTAGGTGCACTTAGAACTAAAATTCCTGGAACTGCAGAGAGCAGAAGAGCAACCTAAGTCAGTTTTATTACAGTAAAGGATACTGAAAACAGAGCCATCCTGTTGTACACAGACTGTAAATTGATCTACAGTGACATATCCAAACATAAAAATAGGTGCTCGCTTGGTTGCTGCATATGCCACAAAATCCTGCACCAAAAACCTCTGCAATTGAGTGAACACTGAAGATGTGGTACCAAGTAAGCTCCCACATTTGGCATTCCAGTTCCTGTCCCATCCACTCCCCACCCTGTCCCATCCAGGGCTTTCCATAAAACCAGGAATGTTACTGGTCTCCACTAGAGGCCATTCCCAAGCTTCCAGTGTGTGCATGGAAATTGCAACCGAGCCTGTTACAATGCCTGCCTACACTTGGCAAGAGTGGCTGTGCACTGAACTTACATTATGATAAAGTCAGAAGCAATAAACAGCTTGAAAGATTCAGAGCTGATCCTTCCGTAGCAAAGGCAGGGAAACACCAGAGAAGATGCCACTTAAACAATATGTAAGCAGTTTGTGTCCTAGCTCTTTTCTACTGCCTCTTTTTTGTTTTGTCTTCCAGACAGTACTTTTTCTGAGTTTGTCAAGTGCCCACAGGCTGTTCACATGGTTGTAAATACAACAATTATTAAGAAATGGAGGCTATAATAAGATTCATAAGAGATTTAAGATACACTGTATATATGTTTTTAGCTTCAGTACCAATCCTGTTAAGTAAATGTTTGAGAAGAAACTGCTCTTGCAATAGTTTGCAGGATCAGACCCTTAAAAAAGATGCAGATGGTGAATACAAGATACACATTGAGTGAAAACAAGTCTGGCTTTCCATGATGGCAGGGTGCCAGATGGAGTCTGTTGACGATGGTACAAGAAGAGGAGGGACCGTCACGCACATGTGCCAAATTTATTCATTTAAAAAGTGAATTGGGCATCACCGTCTGTTGCAGCTAATCAACAAAATGAGATAAGTGGGGCAACAAATTATGCCCTTTTACATTAACTAGCACTGCGATCTCCTTTGTAAACAGGGAGCAGTTCTAAATTTGTTTTTGCTAAGTGTGTAGTAGTAAAGAAGACACAAACATCCTGTTATCAAATTACTGGCTCATTTCAAAGTCCCTCAAAAGACTTTCTATAGGTTTAGATAAGGATCACAAAACATAACCAGCAACAGTCCAGGCTGAAATGTCAATGATGAGAAATATGTTCATCACTCAGTTTTTATTTTTTTTTTTTTGCATAATGAAGAAATAATTAGATTCTGATTGTAGGAAAGCATAGAAGTGGGCTTTACAATCATGTGACTACAATATATTGATGAAGAAGGTAGGCAGCCTTGAAGAATTAGGCCTTCCTTTAACTTGTCACCTGGTTGCACCAGGCCAGACAAAAGCCACATACAGTGCAATTTAAAACAATTACACATACAGTGTCATTCTTTAGATCTGTTTGAATAAGTCACTACACAGCAAAGAAAACAGAATTCCAGTCCCTTATTTCCATTGAGAAGACAAGTGTCTGCAAAGTTAAATGCCAGTGACTCTTCCTATTTTAAGGAGGCACTTGGCCCATGTATTCCTGATGGGAAGCATTGGCACGGGGACGGTGCCAATGCTCCTTATACTTTCAGTTCCAGACCTGAATAGTACATAAAGAACAACTGTATATAAATTGGATATCTCAGTCCTATACTAAATATATGTATGTTTATATAAATATATATATGTGCAGACACATATATAGGAAAATATATCTTTAAAATCTTTTTTCTTTTAAATCTTTTAAAATCTTTAATCTTTTAAAGGCCCAGCAGCTGATCAGTTCACCTGGTTTACTGATTCAGAATGTTTAAAAATCTAGTTAAAATGGATCGTCAAATGAAACTACTTGACTATGTAAGTTGAACATGTAACCGTACATACAAGGTAACTGCTTGTGGAGTGGCACACACAGCTTTGCATTAGCACCCTCCATATCCCCTTATTTTTGCCTTCATTTGTTTTCTGTCTCCTTAAGTTCCCTTTGGAACTTTTCACTGCCAACAAAAACATCTCAGCATCCAAATACACTAAGGCCTCTAAAACCACTTACTCTAAAAGAGATGCATTTTGCAATTTGTAGCTGCATCTATAAAGCAATGAAAAATGAATGGTTTCCTGTCAACTATCATGAAGGATCTGCTTTGTACAGTACTTTCCTCAGGGAATACGTTGTTATAATTTTCCATTGGAGAGTTTCAGTATTCCCGCATTGCGGAAGTGCCTGCAATGCTAACCTCCTGTGGTCATCCAAAAATTAGAATTGGTCATATCTCTAAAACAAACAAAAATATTTCAGCAATTTACTCCCTTGATTAGTTTTAACTATTTCTATCAAACATTATGCAGTGTTCTTTAAACTGTTACAACATGTGGGCTGGTGCTTCTGCATTTTTTCTGTTTATAACAAAAGATTAACCAACACTGCATTTTTCCGTACTGTTATCATCAGCAGCACTGTATGTGCTGTGGACATGATCCATTGCAGGACCATCCATTGCTCCCTGTGTCCCAATCCCAGTTGTGCTGATAGCTGCATACCCAACATCTCTCTCTGGAGGAACCTGGAGGTGCCTCGAAGGGCCCAGGTTGTGTAAGCACCAAGGAGCACGCACAGTTCCACATCACCTCACCCCGGACAAGCCTTACGGTATTCCAAAGCTATCACTGTCTCATCTACAAAAAAAATCCAGAAAAATCTGAATAGGCAAAATGCAGTTTCCAAATCTACTTACAGCTTCCTTGTTTTCACTGTGTCTCAATCCATCACGTTGGCTGACTGTCTCTTCCCTACCTTTTTACTGTAACTTTCTTTCTGACTTTCATGTTATATTGTCTTTCAAATCATACTTGTTCTAATCGTTTCCTGGGACAGGCAACACCTGCTCCAATAATAAGAAGAGAGGTTAATGAGTCAGAGAACAGACATTACCTGCAGATCTCCTGAAAATTTCCAAAATGTTTCCACGTATACAAAAGAGAGAGCCAGCCAGGCACTACTACTTTCACACAAAGAATATTTTAGTTTTACAAGGGCAACCCACACTGAAATACATTTCTCTACTACTGTTTTACTGTATTACTGTTCTCTATTACAAAAAAAGTCAATTGTAATATTTCAGGAAAGAAATGGTGTAACTGGTGCTCGCAGTAGCACGACGTGTAGATTGTCATACCCTTCCACTGATTAATGAGTTCTGCAGTGAGAGGCTATTTAGTGTGATGAAAGAAAAAAGCATTTAGACAGTAACAGCTAAGGCTGCTATTTGACAGTCACCCCTTCGTGAACTTAACTTCTGGGACTATTTGCATGTACAGTGTTATACATGTGTTTAACATCGTAGCCAGAGGCATCCAATTATTCAGGTCACTTGGATAATTCTAAAATAAAGACACGCTTCCTTGAAGAAATTCAGCTTGACTGTAATATAAGGGCACTCGGTTTTACTTCTAGGAGATTTTTTTAATTTGAAAAATCTACTTATTGGAAAGAATGTTGTACTCAACTAAGAATCTGCTGAAAGTTCTTTTTAATGATTTTTTTGGTTATGAAATTCACTTGATGTATAAAATTAGAACTAGATTTTTTTCATCAAATATTTTTTGAGATGGGTTTTCAAGTGTATTTTTAAAGGATGCTTTAAAAATGCATTTTTTTATAAAATAAAGAGAACCAAACAAAAAAAATTATTTTCATTTGAATTTGAAGTTAAACTTAGAGAAATTAAGACTGCCCATTTGAGAGCATCAAAAACTGAAAAAATACATGCAAAAGGCACAATAGAATTTACAAGCAAAAATTCTGGCCAAGTGTTAGTTAAATAAGTTTTAGGAAACTATAATAAATGCTATATCTTAGTGACTTCCAAAAAAGTCCCTTGTAATTAAATGAAAAAGGTCTATTTGGAAAAACATGCTGGCTAGATAGCTGTTGCTACAACAGGTAATGCAGCAGTGAATATAGAGTAACAACATGAGAGCTGGCCAAGACTGAGATGGGAGACACACACACAAATCTGCCAGATCAGTTGTACTCTCATCCTACCTCTCGTTACACAGGGGAGCAGCACAAGACAGAATAATTCACTCCAAAATTAGAAATATACTGGACGTAAAAACCCGCGTTGCCAGAGCACAGAACAGTCACGCTACGGGAAATACTTGAACATTCAGAGCATCCTCTGGATCAGTCTGGATGACTCAGCGGCCCTCCTGGGATGGAGGGATTTCGCTGTGCAACTGGGTCCTCGGTCCCCTTAGCAGGTGAGAAAAGTAGATTCCCAGAGATGGGCACTTTGCATTAATATGAAAGGAATGGGGGTAACTTATAATCTAAATAAATTTTAACTTGCTGGAAAGCTGTGCTACAAAAGCCCAGCCATGCCATTGTATGTATTTAAAGCAAATAAAAATCTTCTACCCATCATGATGTAGGGTTTTTTTTTCCAAGAGTCTCTGCACGCATGAACTGATATATAGGAGACATCCCACAGAAGTGAGTTGGGGTCAATTAACACTGCAGAAAATGCAAATTCTCCCCTTTCTCCCTCAGACTAAAAGCAGCAGTATGAAACGTTCAGAATCTGTTCAGCCTGAGCTGAAAGGGCCATTTGGATCTGTGCAATAATCCAAAGGGAAGGGAGGACAATACTACTCTCTGTCATCTTTGATGAAACCAGAACATCCATTTTTAAGCCACTATAATAGCAACTGTCCCTTTTGGGAAGAGGCAAGTCCTGCTAGTAAATAACAAAAGGAGATAGCCCTTAAAAGGAAGCTAAGTGAGCTGTAAAGGGCAAATGCTGATGCTGGATGCCATATGGTGACAATATAAGGAACCTGATGCAGAGTGACTTAAAGAAAATTAAGTGGCTTATATAAACCAGTGCTGTAAAGCCCCTAAATAAACATAGCTAAAGGCACTATCTCTCCCAGCGTGAGACTCCGCTGGCAGAGCACTGCAGAAGGAATGATATTAGGTTACGTAATGCCTCGCAATAGGCCCAAAATAAACAGTCTGAAGTCAGGACTTGCCGTTTGACAGCAACACGAGTCAAAGGCAGGTTGTGTTTTTGGATAAAACCCCTGGGTTTCTTGCTATTATTGAGGCAAACAAATCGATCTGGCTCCAGGCAATCTGATGGTCAGGCAGCTCTGGCTGCAGAGGAGCCCGTGGGCCCGAAACGTGGGCCATGCAACGGGACCCCCCGGCCCTTCCTGCACCCACAGGCCTCTCCTGCCTTTGGCTGCCTCCCTCGTCAAGAAGCTCATCTGCGGCTCGGCCTACGGTGTAGGGTAATAGCAGGACAAAAGGAATAGCCATGGAACTAAGGCCCGAATAGAGGCCAGCCGAAGCCAGGCTGTAACAAACTCACCACACCTCCAGCAATTTTTCAGTCCCAAATAATTCTGAAGATTAAGGAAATGCTGCTTACACTTCTGGACACTTAGGCCTACCGCAGTGTTCAATGACTGCAGCATGGCATTGAGTTTACCACATGTAGTTGGCCAACCACCAAGTGCCCCAAGGGTTGTGTGGAGAAGGCCTCCAACCATGGAGAACAGTAACTAAGGAACTCCCAAACTTGAACGTGTTTACACACACAGTAAGTCACAAAATTCACTAAATCTTGAAACCTACTAAACCAATTTACTTATAAAGATGTTTATTTCATTTTCTATGCCTGTTTTTTTTCCCCTCTGAGTGAGGCAGGTGGCCATGGGCAGCCTCTGTACCTATGGTAGCATCCTGTGTTGATGAACTTACAGTCTGATCTACAGAGAAGCGGCTGTTGCCTTGGATGGCTTCCCCATCAGCAACCAAGTTCCTGTTTGCCATGGGGGAAGGAGTTTTTGATCTCCAAAAGCTCTGTCATTCCTCATCTCTCCTTCTCACTCAGGGTCATTCGAGTTCCAGACAAGTAAGGAGTCAATCAACACTGTTCATTAGTGGAAATACTGCCATTTCCACCCCAAGTCCCAGTGGGTTTTGCAGGGAAAACTCCATCACCTGACAGGTGATGTCAAGACCTATTCCGTCATCTATATGGTACATTCCTCCAGTGCAAGTCCTAAGTACTCAGGCACAGACAGCTTGTGTTTCAGATCCCTGAAAAAGAAAAAAAAAGAAGAAGAAAAAAGAAAAAAAAGAAAAAAAAGAGGGGAAAAAAAAACTTTCCCTCAAAAGGGAAAAGTTAAGCAGCTTTGGTCAGGAAGGAATCAGTCACAGCACCAGTTTCTCTTCAACAGATTCCCTGAAGTATTAATTAATGCTTTTTATTTGTCCTATGAGAAATGTGCTATGCAGAACACAATATACAAGCAGCCAGCAAGACATAACGCATGTCCAAAGAATATCATTTTCTCTATTTTCCTATTGATGTAGTTGGTTTCACGAAGTTCATTATGCAGCATTACTTCTGCTTTATCTGTTGTAGTCAACCACTATTGAACTCATTCATCTTTATGCCTAGTAAAATTAATGATTTTGGTAACTTTTCAATCAGGTAACATTTAAATAACATACACAGATACACGCCAGTTTCATATTAGCTTTTTCTATGGGGAATTGAATTTGAAACCAAAAGAAAAAAAAAGCCTAATTAAAAAACTTCTACTGAGTTTTCAAAGCTCTGTGCAGTTCCTTCTGATGACTGCTCACAAATTCAGTAAAGCCCTAAAGATTACTCATATCTAGCAGCATTATCATGAAGGGCAAAGTAACTTTCTTTTTGCTCTTACAAAGAAAATGGACTTTTATTATGCTGCTGATCACACCTACACTTTGGGTACCCATCAGTGTTAGAAGCTGAAAGCTCTGAGCAAGTTTTACTTCACATATTTAGATGATGATAATCTTTTCAGTCACCCCCTCAGACTTTAGAACCAAAGCTCTCATTTTACTAAGGGTATCTATTAACTCAATATTAAGTGCCCTTTGGATCTTGTAAAGTATCTTTTTATTTAAGATGACTCCTGATCTCAAATATATGTGTATAAGAATTTCCAACTGCAACTAAAATAACTGAAATGGAATCTACATTAAATCTACAGGGTTAATTTGAGGGATCATTCAGTACATTACTATCATCTATCATGCAAAATGAGTCATTTCATGCTGAAAATTTCCACTGCACATTCCAGAAATATAACAAAGAAATTAGACTATCCATTAGATTCATTATAGCATAAAAATAAAAACTTTAATGCTTGAACCTGTAATTTTAATTGTAGATAAAATTAAGAGGAAGGAAACTCAAGGCCTACATGGTGCCATCTTAATCACTCACAAACTTTGGTCTGATTTGTCACCCACAATGCTGGCATAAAACATTCCACAATAGGCAACTACCATGCCCAGAAGAAATTCCTCAAATATCCCCCAATTTGTTTAATATCTACTATTGATACTTCCTTACATGCTGTCATAAATTCTACGTGACTTTTTAAGTTACCAAATGGAAAGAATATCACTTGCAAAGCAGAAAGGTCCTCAAGCTTTTCTGCCAACTGGCAGACGCTGATTGCATCAGACACAGCCTAAACACATTGAACAATATTCGAGCAAGTCACTGATGAGAACTACAACATGAGGATGACAAGAGCATAGACGAAAACATTTGTTTCTCTATTCTGGACCACCTGTTCTTTTCACAGACTATTCTTTTCTTAGAATACTCTTTTCTGAGATAGCTATCTGAAATATGCCAGAGGTCTTTTGGTTTCTTTCTTCCTTCCTTCCTTCCTTCCTTCCT
>JAVCKT010012407.1:0-10331 GCA_032273925.1 Rhynchotus rufescens | reverse complement strand
TAATAAACCCACAAGGCACTTTAAAAGACCACGTTGAGCAGCACCCTTGCCCTCCACCCTGTAAGGCACCAAAAACTGGTGAGAGCCATGGAAGTGGCCCTGAAATCTGCCAACTTCAAAGTCAAGTCTAAGACACAGAGTAGTATCACTGTTGTTCTTAGCCCCATTCTCGAACACAGTAAGGACTAATTGTGGCACTCAATTAAAATACGATTTTAAAGTTAACATTACCATTTATTTTCTAAGCTGCCCCATCTATAATTCAAGGCATTTTTTATGTTATTTATTTCTATTTCTTTAAGGCATCCTTAAAGCTGTTTTTTGAAGATCAGACAGCTTAGGTCTGGTCCTAAGTGCAGAGATCTGCTCTTTCTCAGATCATAAGCAACAGCACCCCTCATTTGGGATAGTAAGGACTTTCACCCAAAATACACATTTAAAGATTGAGTCATAACACAAGAAGGCTCAATTATAAACATTTAATAAGGTCTGGGAATATAAAATGCTGGTGTAGGACTGATACGCAGCGTGACCTGAGTATGTGCAAGGACATATCCTTTCTCACAAGTCTTGCTTTTAGCAAGCAAAAATAATCACTTATGGCAAAACTGAGGAGCTGTCACAGACAATGCTAGTGACAGGCGTTTTGCCCCGTAAATGAACACAGAAAAGGCATATTAGGATATAACCTAAGTAGCAAAATATACATAGCCACAAACCAACCGAGCTCAGTAATGCTTCATTAGTTACAACAAGAAGAAGAATTGCTCTAAGTTCACAATCGTGCAGATATTGCTAAGAACAAAGTGTGACCCATTCTTTCTTCTTAGTGCTTCAACAATTAGAAGACGTTTTGTTGCTCTTTTGAAAACAGAGACTGAGGGTGAGTGTCTGCCCCGAGAACCAGCGGGGCCCAGGGGCCGGCAGTGCAGGTTCTCAGGACACCCAAGTCAAGGCCACCAGCTCTGCTGACCAGGCTCCCCAGCCTAGTCCTTCTCGTAGAACTGGTCATTCGCCAAGGAGGAAACAGCCTGAGATTGAAACCTTATTTGTAACCAACCTGGGTACTTCTATATCCATTAAACAGCATTTAAAATAACATTTTTTAAAAACATTTAAACATTTAAACATTTAACATTTAAAATAACATTTTTTAAAAGCCTGTTGTGTGAGGCTTTATTTCATGACTCAACCCAGCATTTTATATTCCCAGGTCTTATTACACACTTATAGCAAGGCCTTCTCATGTAGGTGACTCAGCCTTTTAATGTATATTCAGTGAAAGACTTTGCTAAACAAAGTGCCAACTGCTGCTGCTCTCTGACCTGACCAGGAACACCCAGGCAACTGCTTCATTTCCCCTTTCAGGCTATGAAAAAGTGCTGAAGAAAATGCTGTGCTCCCAGCTGCAGGCTCCAAACACAGACTGCAAGGATCGAAGTGGTTGAAGACCCTGGTCCAAAGGCACAGACAGGACAGATTGAAAAAAATAAAAATAAAAAATGTAACATTAGGCTGTCCTAGCCTTGCATTATGGCAGCAAGAGAGATTTTGCCAGTCTTGTCCAGAACCATTTTTTGGTGCAAGGATTGGTGTAATCACAAATTGTAATGAACCGGAGGATACTCGGAAACTCGTTCTTCATGGCTTTGCACTTGACTGGAATGAGCCGCTTGAGCCGAGCGCCTGAAAGACAAGGGCCACCGAGAGAAGGTTACACACACACACAGGGCTGCAGGTACTGGTTACACACACAGAGCTGCAGGTGCTGGTTGCACACACAGGGCTGCAGGTGCTGGTTGCACACACACAGGGCTGCAGGTGCTGGTTGCACACACACAGGGCTGCAGGTGCTGGTTGCACACACAGGGCTGCAGTGCTGGGCCCGCTGTCTGCGCACAGCACACGCACCACACGGCCAGGGTTGAGTCCCATCAGTGCAGAGCAACGAGCTCTAATCCCAGGAAGAAATTCCTGAATCATGGGCCCCACTACTAAGGACAGAACAGGACTCCAAGTTTCATCTAAGATGCACTTCCATGCCAAGTGGGAGTGCAAAGACTCTTGAGAAGACAAACTGTTCTGATGCTTCCAGATATACATGAGAACAGAAAAACCATCTAGATGATCAACTCTGTTGGGTTATCTGCAGTTCCTCGTCCTCCTATCACTCTGCTCATACTGATTGCCCAGCTATCCCTGTGAGAACTACTGCTAGAAGGAGCAGCTATTCTGACGAGGAGCCTCTTCCCTCATCATTTCTCACAGGAGAACTTGCTGCCATCTCAATGAGCTGTGATCATCACAAGTGATAACACTGAAACCCAGATGCGGCACTGCAAGATTTCCTAACTACAGCAGGTATCTAAATAATCCACGGGCTCCCAGAGCTTGTCACCAAATCCTTCTGCACTTTAGTCACCCTGTTACTTCTATCAGCTTGTACTTTTATGCAATGGTTTTACTGGTAGAGATCAAGTCATTAAACACAGAGGAACATTTCTTTGCTGGTGAAGGGTGTGACGCCAAGGAACTGCTGCAGAACTAGGACTTTCCTGCAAATCCCTATGATTAGGGGCTGATGCCATTTATTAGGACTCGTCAGTGGATTATTGGCCACAGCATGAAATGACAGCATCAAGAAAAATGAAGTTAATCCTCAGCTCTGCCACTGGCTTCCAGTTTTCATTTCTGACATGTTTATAAACCATGTCAAGCACCTTATCTAGAAAAAGGACGGTGCATGCAGGCACTCCTAGACAGTGATCAACCTCCACGCTGTTAGGCTGAGCTGCATCTACTCCCCAGGAACATACAAGGGTGTAGGATAACCACTGGACACAGCAAAGCCATCTCACTTGGCAGAAATAAATCAAGGGTCCTTCAGTTCAGAACAATAAAGAAAAGGTTTTTGCAAGCTTAAAATTCTCGCAAGATTTTACTGGCTTATCCACAATACTCAAGGATGAGTGAAAGGGGGAACGTTCATTAACTGCAATAGCTATTACTGTTACACAAACAGCAGCACTGGTAAGAATTTTTAAATGGAGTATTTGTGAGATCTTACCTGGGGAAAGACTAAGAGCAAATTTGGTCTGGAAATCACACTCATCACTTTCCAGGTAATCATCTGAAATGACGACCACCATCCTCCGACACCTACGTTAAAGCAGTCAGAAAAGAGAGAAAAAAAAAAGAGAGATGTGTCTCATCCTCATTAGTAAAGATGCATAATTGTTCTGTGTTTTCCAGCAGGCATAACTACACAGTAAGGTTTACTGGCAGACAGCTACGTTGCACACAGAAACCTGATTACAGCTGCACACTCAAATACTGACACAAATATCCAGCTTATCCAAAAACTCCAGCTTGTCTGTGCTGGAGCTGATCCTTGGCCTATACATGATAAAAAAAAAATCTTTAATTATCCATTCACATCCTCCCCTACTGACTGAATATCACTTTTCTAATATTAAAATGATCTGTGATCTGGACAGAGGCTTATTATACTAATACCACTGTGAATTCACCTGGCTGTGAACTCCACATTAGATTCTTTAGGGAGGGCTATGCTGTACAAAGCCAGCCTGTTAAATGCTGAGCTACCTCCTTATGAAAGGCAGATGTTAAAACCATGTTTGGATTATTCACTCATCCTAATTTAGCAGGACTTGGGGGCGGCAAAAGAGCTCCACAGGGCAGTACCTCCCCTCCTGACACCATAAAGCACTTTCTCTAGGCAACTCTCTATGTGGGGAGTCATCCTTATGTGGGACTCAAGCTCCCATCCGTGCTCGAGTACCACAGGGATTTGAAGGATCCCTGAAGCCGGAGCCAAAGGCAGCGCTGTGGGTTCAAGCTCTGTATTGTTGGTGGAGCTAATTCAGCTTGGAGCTGTACTCGTTTCCAGATCTCTTTCAAAGACATGATTGCAGATATTGTGGCTGCAGAAAAGGGGTCATGCGTAAGCAGCCGCACTCCCATAGCTCCCTCCTTGGGAATTCTGTGAAGCTACGTGTTTGGGAACGCCTGAATCCTCCTCCTTGCGCCAAGAGCAGAAAACAAACCCCAGTAGGACACCACGTGGTTCTTCCTGCTTCGCTGGCCCCATGTAGCAGACATCCTGGCAGAAAGAACGGACACAACGTCCCACTACCCCGAGCTGTCCCGGTTCACCCACCTCCTTTCTATAAGTTCTCCAGTGATGGACCACACACACGTTCCTGGCAAGACATCCCGGTCAAACACACAAAGCTTCAGTTTGAACTCCGTTTGTTCCAGCTCTCTGATCATCTCCTGGACAAACTGAAGGTCCTTCTGACAGTAACAGATGAAGGCATCAAACATCTCTGTTCCGCTCCCTGAAACATGAGAAAATTTAGTTATCACCTTCTACTGAAAATAAAAAAACTCCTGTAGAGTCAAAGGAGCTCTGCAGCCCTTGATTTGGAACTGGGGGCTTTGACAGCAAACTGGCAAAACCTGCTCAGATAAATTAACATTTTACCAAGAAAATCACAGGTAGTAAACATGTTTGAGCCCTTCTCACAGGGATCTGCTGCAGTCAAGAGCAATCCCAAGGTGAGGAATCATGAAGCAACACTGTGTCACTCACCATGAGGATCATCCCTGGTCGTGATGCCCACCAGCTCCGACGTCCTCGGCACGCTGCTGTCCACTGCTGGGACCTGCAGTGGCTGGTTGGCCTCCTGCTTCTTCCTTTGCAAGTATTTCTTACAATCTGCCTCTGTAGAAACATAGATCCAACCCAAAAATCTCCTGTGATGACAGTTCTACACTGTTGAAATTCTTTAAAAATAAGAACAGCTACGTAATGGATCGGGGATGGTAGAGGGGGATTTCTCTGTTCTTTCAAGTACCTGTTTATGTTCTACTCTCTGTTCTACTGTCCATGCTCCCAGAATCCATATACAACATCCACTGTGGACACAACAGGTCTTAATACCTCTACTTCCTATTGTCACTGTTGTGCATTTTAAAGTATTTAAAAAACATCAAATGACTGGGGAGGTGATTCTTAATTAAAGGTCTTCATATCTGTTCTTATCAGTAAGTGTACACACACATTAGATGATGCCACACTCCGTTGTGTGTTTTTTAGAGGTGACAAAAAGTGGGGTCCTGCCTGCCTTGATCCCATCAGGAGGGCTTTGGCCCCCGAAAAAGCCCTTCTATTGTCCAGTCAACGTGGAGATCCTCTTTTAGCCATCAACCAAAGTGGACAGACACCTTTTAGGGCAAGAAGACCTGCCGTGGTTGCTGCTGTGAACTTCCCGTAAGAAGACAGTGATGGACAGAGGTCTGTTACAAAAAGAAGCACGTTTAAAAATGAATTATAAACCTAAATGTAAAGCCTTTGGAGAAACAAGAGAAAAAGCTGCAGCTCTGCCATCTACACTAGAACTTGAAAGCAAAAGCAGATTTGAAACTGGCAGTTGGCAAAGAAATGAAACTCCTTAGTGCCTTCCGCATTAGCTTCAATATATAAATAAACTGAGTGCCCATCACTCTGGGGTCAGGCTGAAGCAGCTACAGATTTTGCTACTGCTGCAGTGGGAAACAATGAGTCCGATCAAAGCCCTTCCCATGGCCAAGAAACTCCCTCTCCCTTCTGTCGTCCTTCCCAATGTGGGTTATTTAGCAGAGAAACAAATCCACTGTGGTCCTTTATGGCCCAGCTGCTTCAGGTTTCAAAGGCTTCCTCAGTGCAGCACAAATTTGTGTCTCTTCTCTGCCAGCTGCCTCATGAGGACTGAGTATTTCACGGCATGTAAGTCAGTATCTTTAAAATCATCATCAGAAACACTTTAAATTGGCTTCTAAAGGGATTCCAGAGTTCCATAGGAAAGACTAGCAGGCTGAAATATGCCCAAATATGTCCTGTTCCCTCCAGTTACCAAGCTCATAACCCAGAATCCTTCCTGCTGAATCCAGAATGCTGCTGGGTGGGCAAGAGCAGGCAGCTGTTTAAAGACATATTATTACTAGTCCTCATCACAGAATTAGCCATTTTAACTGTATTAGCATCATTTGTATGATGACACATATAGTCATTCAGGTAAGTGCGGCCCTGGTTCATCCATTTGAGCCATTATGCCCAGGTTACCTATGGCACTGCGCTGTAATCCCTATAGGATAAAGCCCAGAGCTGGGTTTTCAGAATGAAATACCAGAGTCTCTAGGTCTTCTTACAGGGCAAACTGGGACAATATCTACTACTGCTAGGATATCCAGTGAACCCAAAGTCATGAAAGACCTTGAGTAATTCAGCATGAATAAGACCTCAGCAGGAAACTACGTCCGAGTACACAGGCTAACCAGCAAACAAGAGTCAAAGACAACTTTGAAGGTCCATGAAAGGACCAGAGCCAACACAGCAAGGTAGCAAGAAAGTCTCACAAAGTTGTCCTATCCCACCCAGCATGTTGGGTCATCTGCCAACACGAAAGGTACCTGCTGCCATCTGAGATATCCTAGAGCATCCGAGACCTCTGGCAGATATGTTCCTGGATGTAGAGGCCCCTTTGGGAGCCACATGGGATATCCTGAGCCTCTCAGACACCTTACGGTGCCCCTGGGCTGCTGAACCATGCCCCAGATCGGCACTTCCCGCAGTGGAAGCACCCCTGGTGACACACGCAGACACCTAAAAACTGCAGCTTTAACCCCAGAGCTGAAGGCAGCTCTAGGAGTCCTAGCAGGGGACACAAAGATGCCTCCGCACCAGAAAACACTGTGCACAAAAGTGAACGCAACTTTGAATTTTCTTTCCTTTTCTGAGTTTCCCCCCTTCTGAGGGGAGGACGACTTCTGCCTCAGAAGGACAAATAGCTAGGGATGTTTATAAGAATACACCCACCGTAATATTTTCCTAAAATAACCTTCTGGTTTTGAACAATCTGCAGCTGAGAAGTTTCCCGAGCCGACGCTTTGGCACTGAACGGCCCCCGATGAAAATCTCCCCAGAATTCGTCAGCTCCTCTTATCAGCATGACTCTTATCAGCTGGGCGAAACTCATGACTGCCCTGAGGTCCACCAGCCTCCCACTCGTCCTGCTGTTGTCTGTGAGCATCTCCAAAAGACCATCCCCCCTGCGCCTAAACTCCAACGGGTCAGCTCCTAAACTCAGGGTTGGAATATGTCCAGGTGAACTCCAGAAGCTCTGTGCAGGTCCCAGCTCTACCATAGAGCTGGAAACTTCTGCAACTTATGAGGAATTCCAGGAGAAAGGAGACACGTGGATCATAGATTGCACTGCCCAACTCTTAGTCTTCCATGAGAAGAACAGACTTCCATGAGAAGAACAGCGGGGGAAGGCGCTCCGAGGGCTGCTCCGCACGGAGACCTTTCCAGATCTTCACTTCCCTCAGTGACTCACAGGAAGCGAGAGGTTCTGTTTCCTCACCGCGGAGCCGCTCTGTTTCGGGGTGCGCTGCGGGGCCGACACCGGCTGCTCCTCACGGAGCCAACCCAGCGCCAGGCGCCCGCGAAGCACAGGCTGCAGCTCGGCCCCAGCACCTTCCTATTTCCAGCTGCTCACCGACTCTGTGCTAAACCTCCTCTGTTTGCAAAGAAAATGATTTTGCTCCCCGTCATGTCCCTCCATCTCCCCTCCTGCCCCACATGCGCATCCCAACACGGCAGCTCACAACACACCCGATATTCGGGGAAGGGATTATTGGGATTAACGCGAGGATTTGGGGGCAGACAGGTTAGTCTGCGGAGCGGCACAAAGTCGGGACCCCCCTGGCCCCCAGGAGCTCCGCTGCTGGGCAGGTTTTAGGGATAAATAACCTCGCGCCTGGGGGCGTTTCGCCCGTTTGAGGGCAGGGACGCGTCGCCTCCACCCCGCGCTCTGCTCCCGCAGGCAACATCGCACCCCCAACCCCTCAAAAACGGGGAAAAACAGGATAAAAATAACCCCCTGGGCTCCTCGGAGCGCGGCGCAGGCTCCCGCCTCAGCGGCGGGCGGGACGGGCACAAGATGGAGGAAGGAGGGAGGGAGGGAAGGAGGGCGGCGGGTCTCACCCACGCTGGGCGCCAGGTCGAGCAGCGCGTCGTGGCGGCCCAGCTCCCGCAGCAGCCCGAGCAGGCGGCCCACGGTGGCGCCGGCCGGGCAGCGGCGCGGCCACTCCTCGAGCAGCGCGCCCGTGGGGTCGGGCAGCGCCTCGAGCCGCTTGATCTCCAGGTAGTCGCAGTCGAGGCGCTCGGCGAGCGCCGTCCAGTCGGCGGCGGCGGCGGCGGAGCGCGGGTTGAGGTAGAGCCCGAGGCGGCGCCGCACGCCGTAGTTGAGGGCCACCATGGGCACGCTGTCCAGCGGCAGCGGCTCCGGCGACGCGGGCAGCGTGGCCATGGCGGATCGGGCGCCGCTTCCCGCCGCGCTCCGCCCCGGCCGGGCCCCGCGGCGCCGCCCCGAGCCGCCATCGTCACCGCCCGCGGCCCCGCGGCAGTTTTCACGTAAAATGTCCTCGATTTTGCTGTTGTCTCGCGAAGCGCCGCGCACCGGCAGCCCCCGAAGTGCCGCGCTGCCCCCGCGGGATCCCTGCGGCGTCCGTGGCCATCGGGGAAACGAAATGCTCCGGTTGCGAGAGTTTAATTGCGCAGCGTGCTTCACCTTTACACGGTGAAAAAAATATATATATAGTGTAAGAAAATTACTGATATTTCCACTTAAAGCTCTACACATAACACATCTTCAGTTTGCTACAACATGTTGGGATTTAGCTTTGGTAGCCGTAAGCTGCAGTGCAAAGCAAAAGGGCCTGGAAAAGGCCCTCACAACGGACAGGCCACACCATTTCGGTTAATTAATAAGAGTTATGCAACCCCTTTCAGCCAAAGCATTTCACAGGCTCAAGAGTGATGTATTATTTATGGGAATCAGGCCCTTGGGAGCCACTTCTGGAGTGCAACCCACTAGCTAAGAGCTCACAGCAGCAATTTAAGCCCTAAAGTGACCAAAAAAAATAGTATTAGATCATCATGAGTAGTGCTAATGCAGAACTTGCCAGTATCTCTGCCCAGCTCATGTTCCTGGAAACATTTCTGAGGCAGGTTCCTCTTTACTGCAGCCCTACTTCTCGCACGGGTGGCTTTCAAGGCTGTTTGCCATTCTTTGCTCCGGTCAGGACTTCCTCATGGGTGTTTCTTGTGAGAAAAGTAAAAATCCAGACCCCTGTCCTTGTGCTGCATCGGTGGGTGTGCAGGTCCTTTCTTGCCCTTGGGATGAGCCTCTCTTCCATGCTGCAAAAGAAGGATGGATGGTGATAAAATATTTGCTGATGCTGAAGAGCAAATCTGATCACAGATCAAGTGCAGTTTAAATAAGCAAAATGTTCATGTGGCTCTTCACAAAGTCGTTTGTCTGCTCTCCTGTGCTCTCTTAAACACAGGATGATAATCCAGGCTCTTGGGTAGCATGGCGGGAAGTGGATGTCCTCACTTCAGCAAAAACTCCTGCTCGTGTCAAAGGGATCTGGCCTGAGAACTTTGGAACTGAGCTGTAGAAATAAAACCCCACATGGAAACTCCTTTCATTCTTCATGGAACTAAATCTCAGCCTCTACAAAATATCCTCACATGGAAGGAGACAGGGAGTATATGTGGAGAAAGACAAAATGCTGAAAATGCCTTGAAATGCACAATAGTGTCAGTTCTCTCCTTCCTTCTTCCCTTCCACCACCACTGCTCCCTACCCAGACCTACAGAGCACTCTCTCTCTAGTGGAGCACCCTCTCCACCAAGAAAAGCAGCACAGCTGGTAGATACAAGCCTGACCCATGCTTGGCACTTTGCAGGATCCACATCTCCATCTGTCCCCATTCTAAACGGCCTAAAAAATTAAGTTTTGGGGCCTGCAGTTCCCATATTCACTGGTCTTCATAACTCCAGTTTGGATGCACACATGTAAGTTAGGGAGTGAGTTGTTTTTACTTCCCACCACACACATGGAATGGGAATAGAGCATCGGGCTGGCCTCCTTTCTGCCCATGTGTGCAAGGAAGTGGTTAGGTGGGTGGAGGCCTTCAGAGATACTCAACCCTTTGGGGCTTGTCCTGGGGCCACCAGGCTTTGTGGTGCCTGGATGGCAGGCAATGGTTCCATGAAGGATCACAGAGAGTTACAGAACCACAGAATGGTTAAGGTTGGAAGGGACCTGTAGAGATCATCCAGTCCAACCCCCTGCTCCAGCAGGGACACCCAGAGCACAGAGCACGGGGTGGCATCCAGGCGGGTTTGGAGACCTCCAGAGAAGGAGACTCCACAACCTCCCTGGGCAGCCTGTTCCAGGGCTCTGTCACCCTCACAG
>JAVCKT010012405.1:0-20076 GCA_032273925.1 Rhynchotus rufescens | reverse complement strand
TGTACTGATGCACCGTGCCGTAGTGTTTGAACAGCGCGTCCTTCGTCATAGCGCTGTAACTGCAGCCCGGGTCCTGGCACACAAACGGCTTGTTGACCTTGTCACTGAAGTGAATGGCCGCGGTCTCTGGGGACGGCTGCACGAGGGGTTTGCTCTCGGCGGGCGCCGCGGGGAGCGCTGGCGGCCGAGGATCTGCCGCGGGGCGCTGGGGAGCGGCCGCAGACGCCTCGAGGGGCGAATCACTCCCGAGTCTCAATTTCCGCAAGCCCTCCAGAATTTCCAGCATTTGAACGTCGTCCTTTGGGGACGTTTCCGACGGGGTGCAGTTGCTCCTGGCAGCGGGGACGTTCCCTGCGCGCACGGCAAGCTGCGCGTGAGCGGGTAATTTCACACTAAGGGAAGAGCCTCCCGAAGCCGTCGGGACGTTATTTACTTGCGAGGTCGGCGCTGCAGCTGTGACGGGATCCTGAATTTCAGTTTTCACCCCAAGGATCTGCGAATTCATGGCAGTTTTGATTATTTCAAGGGTTTTTTCAAAGTTCTGAATAACGTTGTCTTCTGAAACCTGTTTGTCCGAATTTGCTTGTACGCAGGAACTTAGAGCCATCATTTGCGAATCCCCATTTTCAGTCTTCACCGTTAAAGGGGTTAACGGTGCACGAGACTCAAGATCTGTTTTGAAATTCTCTTTGATACTGGCCATGAATAATTGATTGTCAACATTATTTAGCTTCTGCGTGAGGTTTTCCACCGCTATTTGCGAATCACAATTTGCCAGCAAGTTTGACTGGAAATTTTCTCCCTGTATTTGCCCATTTGCTTCAGTGCTTTTGGACATAAGTCCCATTGTAGGTATACTATTTACCACTACTTTCTGTGATATGTGAGGTGCTACCAAGGGCGTAGTTGCTTTTCTCTTCCTCTTTGAAGTGCTAGCATCCTTCTTATCCACGTTACTTGATGCTGTGTTATCGGGACTACTTATAACTGAAACGCGTGAACTATTCCCTGCAAAATTTTGTGCTGCTGCAACGCTATTGGGAAAAGAGCTAGAACATAAATTATTTTCAATAGTCTTTAACATTAAGTCATCCGTTGCGAAAACAGGCAGAGTCTTGCCCTCGTTCCCTGAAGGGGTTTTGGCATTGAGGGCCCTGCTCTGGTCTGTTAGCAGGGCACTTGGGCTGCACACTGTGTGCAGCGTGGGGAGGAGGGCTGCACTGACCTGCGTGGTACCCGTGACACAACTTGTTGTGACCCCGTGTGGAAGCACTGCTGCGTTATCGAAGCTGCTCGGGATGCCGGCCGTTTCCAGGGCTTGCTTTATGATTTGATTTCCTTCCTCGTTCCCACTGCTATTAAAGTTAGTCACGCTGGCCCGTGGAAACATGGTCTGCAGTAAGGCTGCGGGTCGATTCTCCGTGGCAAGCAGCTGCAGGAAGGATGGATCTTTAAAACAGGATTCCGGGTTGAAGGGAGACTCCTGCGGTTGCTGCAAATTTAATGAATTTGAGGAAAGGATCATACTGGCAAGCAGAGACTGCCCGTTGGCTTGCAGAGCTTCTGCAGAAATTTCTGATCCTTCGAGAGGCTTGCAGTAGGACCTCTTGGATAAGTGGCCACCAAGTGACCTAGGATTAGTAAAAACTCTGAAACATCTGCTGCAGATAAATTTGCCATCCCGAATTATTGCTGGCCATTTCGCCCGCTTGTTGTGCTTTGGCTTCTTTTCCTTCCCACCGGGACCTCGGGCACGATCTTTTTTTGTCATTTCTGCAGCTGCATGTGGCGAACTAGTTTCGTTGAAGTTATTTTCGCTGCTCACTCGTGAGGGAAATATTTGATCAACACTTTCTTCTTTGGGGAAAGCAGAACTCGTGTTTCCTTCTAGTGGTGACGAGAAGTTATTTGTATTATTTTCCAGTTGCGAGAAGACTGAACTTGGAGCACTCTCTCCTGGCGAAGGAAAGAGAGACATCGGACCATTTTCCACAGGCAAAGGAAGAAAAGGATCTGAATTGCCATCAATATTCAAAGGCATCACTCTTTTTGCCAGATCTTCCAAGGGGGTAGGTAACGTTGCACCGGACAAGTTTTCCATTTGGGAACACAGAACACTCTCAGGCTCACTTTTGATACGAGTAGGCAAACTCGGATTTATGACCCCTTCCACCGCAGGCAAGCCAGGACTAGTCAAACTCTCCAGGTGGCCTGGGAAAAGCGCACTTGGGACGTGCTGCACCTGGCTCGAACAGGTGGGACTCAAACTAGCTTTGTTTTGTGCAGCAAAAGCAGCGCTGCTCGGACTGCCCACCTGAGACGGCATCAAATACACAACCTTGCCATCAGCTGGCAGACTTTGCAGAGTGCCCGATTTTCGCGGTTTCTTGTTTTTGCGCTGCATTTTAAAGGCAGCGTATTGATCAGGGTGGGCTGCCTTCATGTGCTTGCCAATGCTCTGGGACGAGTTGTACGTTCGAGTACACCCTTCAACTTGACAATTAAATTTCTGAACGGGGGCTGCTGCTGACACAGCTGGAACTAAAGAACTATTTATGCTTGGCTGTGATGGGATAAACGCAATGCTCTCTAGAGTCTTTAAAGGCAGGTTATATAGATTAGCTGCAGCCTTAATACTGTCTTCAATTTCAAGTTTGGAAATAGGGATGCTGTTTCGATATCCTGCCTGAGTCTGCATGCTGAATGGATTCACAACACTCACTTGTCTTTCTAAGCTTTTCGATTCAAGAGCTTCGGGTTTTAGTGCTTCGGAACTCACAGAAATATTCTCGATATTCTGCGACTGACCGAGACAATCTTCTTCCTTTCCTTCTTGCAAAACTGGAAGACAAGGATCAGCTGAGGAACACAACTGCTGGCTCCCAGACAGAGCAGTATCCACTTTCCCGGGAGCAGCTGCCGACTTGCCTCGCGTGACCGCGCTCTCTTGCACCTTCTGGCTCACAGCAGCCAGTGTGACGCTGCCGGCTGGGGCTGCCGCGTCGGGGCTGGCAGCGCTCGCGGGGCAGCGCTCGGGGCCGGCCGCAGGCGACGGAGCGCTCTGCCCCACGACGCTCCCCTCCGGCCGCACGGGCTCCGCTTTCACCTCCTCCCAGACGTGGCGGGGGCTTTCTCCGTCGCTGAAACGACTCTGGTTGTCGGCTGGAGGAGAAGCCAGTTCTTCTTTGACAGCAACGCCCTCAGCATCCGCACGGTCCCTGGAAGGCTGCTGAGGATCCGTTTGGCCAGGCTGCTCTGCAGGCGGGAGCGCTTCCTCGGGCTGCTTGCTGTGCTCCTCGACGTGCTTCTCCAGCTCGTGCTGGGAGCGGTACACCTTGCCACAGCCCGTGGATTTGCAGGTGTAAGTATTATAGTGTTGTGCTTCATGATCATAGAGCAAATAGGCCTCGGAAAACACTCTGCCGCATTTGGGAAACATACACTTTGCCCTGAACACCGGATGCTCTTTCCTGTGAGTCAGCAGCTCGGCGTAGCTGTTAAAACCGGCCTTACATTTCATCTGTATGCAGATGTAGGGCTTGCTGCCACAGTGCATTTGCAAGTGATCGTTCAGGTGAGTGACACTCACGAAATGTCGCCTGCAGTACTGGCAGATCACCTTCTTGCTTTGCATTTCAAGGAAACGCTTGGCTTCTTCATTGTCTTTATGCCCCTTTGCATGTGCAATCAGATTTTTAAAATACTTAAAGCCTTTTTTACAAAATGTTACAGGGCAGGTGAATTCATTAACAGGTAGTGTCTTTTGAACGGGCACAATCTCTGGTACATAAGGTTTATCTTTATCATCATTTTCATCATCTGAACCGTCGTTATCATTAAATACAATGAAGTCTGTTGAATAGAGACTGTTTTTCTTAATGGGTCGCTGATCCTGTTTGGAAACAGAACCAGTTTTCTGATTCTCATTGGTAGTTGCTATTTTAGGAGGTCTTCCCAACCTCCTCAGTGGTTTCATAGCAGCCAATCTCTCTTTGCTGGACTTTTTGACATGCAAAGTTACATGGGGAACAAAGGTTTCTTTAGAATTAAAATTCTGGGCACAAATAGGACAACTGTAAATTCCATCTTTATAATGTTTCTGTGCATGCCTAACTATTCTGTGGCCTAGAAACTCTTTGTCGCATAACACACAATACTGCATATAAGCTTGCCAGTTCCTAAACCTAGCTGATATGAACCCCCTCTCTCTGAGCTTCTTAATTTCTCTCTTTTTCTGCTTTTCATCTCTGATACCTCTGAGAAGGCTCGCAGCTTCGTCAATACTGCCTGCAAGGCCATTCATGGAAGCCTCTTTACTGTCCTCCTGGCAATCCTCCACCTTCTCATAGACTTCGCTGTCATTGAGTTCATCTATCGAAGACACGATGGACGCCTCCTCTCCCATCAGCGCGAGACACTGACGCTTCAGAGTTTTCCAGTCCCAGAATTCGGGATCAAAAGGCCACTGAGTTTTCAGGACAAGTAAGAGCTCACAGCGCAATGAATTTGGTATTGGAAGATTCTCTTCATCGTACTTCTGGTCAGGCTGGTTGTAGAGCATTTCTACAGCATAGTAGGCATCCACAGTAGGTTCGAGAAGAAACTCACTCAGCTGACAAGCACGTTTAACCTCCAGATCATCTGGAAGCAAGCAGGAGATAGTCTTGCAAATAGATATCTTGACATCTGTGTTCTCACTGGCTTCCAAGCGCAGGGCTTTCACACACAGCTCAATGCAGGTTGCAAGTCCAGCACCATCGATCTGCAGGGCAGGAATAAGTTTAGTAGGTCAGCTTATCACAATCCTTTCAATATTTGTAAATAGAAGGTGTCATTATTCAATCTTAAGTGTCAGAAAAATACACCTAGAGTTTCATAATACACATTTTAAGAAGCATAGAGATTGGTCTTTAAATGCTGTTCCTTAAGTTGCAAAACTTGTCTTCATGCTACCAGAAGGATTTAAAAGTTTACATATAACTAAAATACATATTATCAGCATGTTCTGCTTGGTTTGATGACTTTGGGATTGAGCAGTAGAGTTGTTCAGAGTTTATAGCAGAGCAACATTGAGCCTTTGGCACCAAATAAAGCTTTCAAGTACGTCAAAATTATTTGAGATGAGTTTCTATGGGGCATTAAATTAACACTAGGAAGAATTCAAATGATAGGAAGTCTTACTGCTGAAGTAAGAGAAGTACATGATTTTGCAAAAGCCCCATAATCTGGGCATCATTTACTTGAAGGGTAAAGTTTATTTTTGAAGATTCTATGTCAAATAACATTAGTTAAGCACAGGGCTTTATTCCAACTGAAAATATGGTCTAGTTAAATGTTCCATCACTTAAGGGTTTCAAACGTCAGTTCTCCTTCATATCCTCAGACAACTAAATTACATTTTTTTTTTCACATTACAGTCCCTTTATGCTGCCAAGGAAGTTCAGAGAAGCTCTGGTATACACGAAAATGAAGTCAAGAGGATATTTACGAATGCACAACACTACTACTTTTGATATGGCATCCAATTTCTGCCATCAATGAAATGATCCACCGCTCACTGAGGAAGAATCAGTATGACATGGAGCATCTAGAGCTCTTAGCATCACAGAGCCTCTGTGAAATTGTTTTCCTCCTCTCTCCTATTTAGTTCAAGTCCTTGGAACAAATCTTGTTTGAGACTGGCAAGTGATTAGCCATACCAGAATATCACGTCAGAACATTCTTAGAATAAATATATAGAACCACAGAATTTCTCAAAAAGAAAGGTTACGAAAAAGCTAGATTTAAAATGAAAAATGTTAAGTAGCACAGCTATCAAAGAGAAGCGACGAGGAAAATTAGATGGCAAGATTAGTTGAGACATATGAACTGAGTTTAGAATACAACATAAGACCTAAGTCCGCAAGAGGTAAGCATCTCATTTATCAAAAGAAATTCTATTTTTAGGTGGAGACCAAAAGAATTTTTTTCCTTTTTCTGTTATAGTTTTTCTCTATGTTAATATACAGCTTTCACTTCCTCTCTTCACAAGTGTTTTCTTGCTATTTTCTGTAACATCTCAAATACTAAAAATATTGTAGAAGAATCATAGGATGTCCTAATAAAACTCATTTAGAGGACATGAGCAACATTAAGAAGTAATAAACTACACTTTCAGATTTTTCCTCACCTTAGTTGTAGCATCCAGCTCTTCTGTTTACGCCCCCCTTTTTTTTCTCCAAAAGAGCATAAAAGTTGCAATGACTTAAAATGAATCAGATTATAGTTTCCCTACACAAGGACATTACAAAAGTCTTTCTTAAAACCATTATAAACTGCTCCAAAGCTGATTCTACACTAAGAAACCAAATGTCTAAGCAGTTTTAATAAGTCTTTCTGTTTAGAGTTCCATAAAAAGGGTGATAAAAATAATCTTTCAGGAGTTTCCTTACCTCAGAATTAATTACTTTAATGAGGAAGAAAATGTGATAAACAGTCTTAGTTAATACAGAAAGTTGACGACATCTCTCTAGATACACTGAAATGGAAGGCTCTACCCTTTGCTGTAGTTTACTCCAGAAAAGAGTCAGTTCCCTAGAAAGAGAGAAAAATATTTCAAGAACGGCAATGCAACCACAAAATCTATTCAAAAGAAATGCACAGTTGAGAAGAGTTTCTATGTTGCCCCTTGGAGAAGAAAAATCTGAATTTCTTCATGTCTTCTTTTATAGATAAAAGCTATAAAGAATATAACCTCATTATTAATATCCATTTTTCAAAATTACCTCTATGACTCATTTCTAGAAGAATAGATCAGAATAAAACCAGTACTGTGTCAAATTGGACTACAGAATTTACACATTCTGTAAAGAAAAAAGTCTCACTGAGCCGTTTACTCTCTACTCCCTACACTTGAATTTTACATTTCTGAATTTCTGATAATTATCAACAGCTACAGTAGGATACAGTTTCTCTGTAGGAGATAAAAAAAAGGCAGCTGAAGAAAAACTTAAGAGTTGAATCTAACTGTGATTAGTGTGAAATTAATCCCAAAGGACAACTACCACTACTTTATCTACATGAACTCACCACTTAATTCAAACTATTAGTAGTTTCCCAAATGCTAGGCCCTCTTTAGATGTAAATAGCCAAGAATGTTGAATATATTGTGGGATGGTGAGACACCCCAAAATTTAGCAGAATCTGTTGATGCAAAAACCCTGCATTGGACGTCCTACTGCTGCTGCAATTCAGAAGTCATCCCCACAAACCCACTGGATTGTACAGGTTTGGGAGCCCGATTAAACAGATAGCAGGTGGAAATTCAGTGTAACGGCTCAAATATCTTCCAATAGACACCTGCTATTTGTTCCCAGGGCAGGAAAATCAAGAAATCAAGTCCTATACAACAAATAATATTAGCGAACTTATTACTTTTGTTGTAATTTCCTTTCCAGAAATTTCTCAGAGGAAAGAATTGTGTGTTACAAAATAAGGAGAGAACGGAAAAGTATCTTATGCAAAAATCTATTTTCCAATGCTAGTATTCTATTCTCAGTGCACAAATTCACCAGAATGTTGACTAGCTGCCTGCAGATATTAAATTCCTCATTTCTACAGCACATGATTATTGTCAAGAAAATTTATTAAACAACTACTGTTATTTGTTAATGCCTAATGATACAGTGCTGCCTTCAAACTCTCATAATAGAAGCTAATCATGACAAATACTTTTTTTTAAGCTTTCCATGAGCATAATCTCCCTTCTGTTTAGTCCATATATTTTAAAGAATGAAGAATGGTAACTTATGGCTTAGGTATCAGCGATATGTTGCCAAAATTTATTTTATTTGCATGAGCAGAAAGCAAACTCACCAGGCACAGTACATCTCTCCTTGCTGCAGCTGGCGAGAGAGAAATGCTGCACACAAAATTAGAGCACTTTTTTCATCTCCATCAGATTCCAGGTTACAAATCATTTCTAGAGCATCTTTGCAATCTACTTCTGCAATCTGGATGGGAGGAAAGGAAACAAGATTGAGACTAAGCAAGTGGTTTCACTTTCTGACAAATGTTAATCTGATCCCTTACAAAGACAGTAATTCAGAATTTAGTGCAAATTTTCAAGCTTATCTCTTGAGAGAGTTAAACAAATCAATGCTCTTCTAGCTGAAGGGAGTGTCAAAAGTGATTATGCCACCAGAAAAGAAAACTTTTTATAAACTGAATATAAAAGCCTGTGCCCTTAAGACTTTAGATTTTGCATCGACTCTCCCACTCACCTAAAAATTTTAAAGTAAAACATTAATCATAAATACAAAGAGCAGAATCAGAACTTTACCTTGTAGCCTACCACAGAAAGACTTTTACCTCGACTTCCCATCTAACGCACTCTAGTAGCACAACCATTACTACCTCTCTAAGCAGCTGGATGATTAAAGACCACTAACATCAATGTTCCCAGATTTTCCAAAAATCAAAAACAGAAAGACAACAGAAACTGTACAGCAAGAAGCAAGTCAACTGAATATTTCTTTCTAGAAGGAATAACTGTGTAGTGTAACTTATTTGCTCGAGCCACATTTTAAGCACTAAGTTTTGCAGGAAAACAATGGAAAAACCACAGTCACCCAGCAGAACTAGACAGAAGTATTAGCACTGAATCAGCATAGCTAATATAACAACTACTGTCTATTTTGCCTCTCAGCAGACTGATTTGATTACATCAATTAGCACATGTGGCAAGACAAGCTTGTCCTTATTCTTTGACGCTGGCTGTTAAAGAATAACAGCTCTTCCAACAACACTGTTAGAGGTCTCTTGAGAAATCAAAAGAAAACCCAAAGTAAGAAAAAGAAATCCCAGTCTGAATAAGCAGACACTTTAGCACTTGGATAAGGCTGCAGTACAGTCTGTTTTAGCAACGTGGTACCCTGCTACAGATCCAGCAATGAACTTCCCATTTTGAACAGGAGAGCAGCTCAGACCCTGAATTTACATTTTGTTTCTATACTAACAACCCTTCATTAAATATCACTTGAGGCTTAATAATCTCAAAGCCACCTGCTAAAGAAAAATGCAATGGAGAGAGGGATGGATAAACCTAAGTGCCACACAAATTGAGGCCAAATGCCTGCATAGCTCCAGCGCTCTGTCTCAGATAGGGGAGCATTCAATAAAAACTGAAGGAAGGAGATGAGAATGTAGCTGTGTAATAATGGGAGACTTGTTGTTTTCTTCTTTCTCTGCAATGTTCTTCCAGACTTCTGAGAGTTTCTAAGGGAGGCAGGTTGCAGCAGAGGTGTGTGCAGGCCCAGCCATCACATCTGCCAGTCTGGGCATTTCACATACTGCCGATTCAAATTCTTCACAGCTCTGAAGTGAATTACTGTCCTCACCCAAGCTGAAGGCAAGTTCAAATACTACTTTTCTGCTTATTCTGAATGGATATCAAATTTTCCATACCACTAATGAGTGAGGTGTACTCCTTGTGTTTACTTTTATTGCTTATTTTCTCCCTGTTCTCAAGCTATGAAGTAGCTATTCTTCTTAGTCCACTTTGAGATGTTAACTGTGCCTTCAGTTTGTCATTTATGAACTTTCCAAGCTAATTAGTATTACTGCAACCAATTCTGCAGTTGAGGCTGCCAAGCTAAGCAATCCAAGACTGGGAAATACCTGAATTAGGTTATCTGTGACAACCCAATTCCAGCTTTACTGTGTGTTAGGATGGACTAAGAGAAACAGCTACTTGGTTATTCACTTCTTTCCTCTGCAGGATCCAAGGTTCATTCACCGAGCAAGTCCATTCAGTTCGGGAACAGGGAAGAGTAATGAAGGAAACATGTTTCAAGGGTCAGAATGTCCCAATTCCAGCGTGAGTACTTAGTAAAAGGAGCACATGGTTGCACAGACCCAGGCACAGCTTCTCCTATGGAATTCCTGCTGGGAATTCTTGCTCCAGCAGGGCCTCCCGCAGCCCGTGCCGACTCAACTCAGCTTTGCTAGAGCCTGTCCTGTACAGAGGGTGATCTTAGCATCCAATCTACATCAGGACCGTCTCCAGTGGGAAAAAAAATGCAACTTGTGCATATTCAAAACAGCTGTGAATTTGCCCAAATATAAACAGATGTTTAGGAAGCTTTTCTAACAATCACTGTTTAATTTCCACCCTTCTAATTCTTAAAAAGCAAGTTCAGCAAGCTTAATTGCTTACTTATTATGAACATGAAATGATGACAGAAACAAAGAAACAGTAGAGAGATCCACATACGCAACAAAAGTGACAACTGCAGAAGCAGAGCCTCGTAAGCAGGGAAGAAATCTCAGGTTAAATTTTTGGATGGTGTGAGCTATGAAGATAAAGAATGAAAAGAATGATAAAGTGAAAAGAATGCAGAAGAGCAAAATTGTCAGCTCTTCTTTGACTTTGGAATTTGAGTAAGAAGAATTTCATATTTTTAACTACATACCTAATTAGACTTTCAATTTTACCTCCTAATAGAAGTAAACTGTAATTTCCTGACATAGGCACTTGGGTCAAGAAAGACTGTATTTATTCTGTATTTAAAGCAGCACCTAGACCACCACATTCTTGGTAATAATTAGTACGCAAAGTTTATGGTTCAAATAGTAACGTTGGGAGAATCATTATTTTACAGACAGAAACTGAAGCACTGACAGAAAAACCTTTGAGCAGAACCAAATGTAATGCTGTGGCAGAGCCAGAAAATGCCTATTAGCCAGCTAATATTACCCATCCACAAGGATGTTAAATCAAGAGTCATTACTAATCAGTTTAAGAGAGCCTAAAATGAAAAGAAAAATGTTTTAGATAGTATTTTAAAGCAAAACCTCTTCTAAACAAAAACAGCCTCATCATTTCTAGTGTCTCTATTCTTGTTTTAAGAAAGAAGCCTAAACAAGTTACTTATTTTTTACTTACTTCTTCCATTAGCTTTTCATTTGGCGATCCTGAACACAGACAGACCAGGTAGGTTTGCTTGAAATTGCCTTTTGCACTTATTTCTGGATGATCAGAGCACAGTTTTGCCAGGGCAGTAGCTTGTGTTAATTGCTTTGTTTTCATTAGGTGCTTAATACGCATATCCAGCAGGACAGGGCCTTCAAACACTAAAAATTCATTCACTTCAAAGAGAAACAAGCCAAAATATTACATACGCATTTGACAGAAGGTTATAGAATTAACAGATGACATTTACTCATTCAAAGTCCACTCATAACATTTATACAAATCAAAAAAGGAAGCAAAGTTATAAAGCACAGAGGGTAAAAAGAGCCTTTGAGGAGTGTACTTGTGTTTCCTCAGGATTCCTTGCCACAGGAAACCTTCCATCTACTTCCTGATTTTCATTCATTCCCATTTCTTTTCAAAACAGCTGAGCAGGTAACCGAGATTTACACAGCAAATAATTTTAAAATGTTTAGATACCATTTAATTAAAGTTCTGTGGAAGGACATATAACACAAAACTGCTATTTCTACATCCGTCTTTATGCTTTTTTTTTGGCTATGTTTTTGGAAGAATTGCCTTTTAAAGACCTTGCTATGGAAGGATGAATGTGACGTGCAGATGTAGCTGAACTTCTTTTTTTTCTCGTTTAATGTTATGCATTCACATACTGCAGTCAAACTCCTTTAAAAGTTCTTCAACCAAAGTAAATCTTCCCACAAAAAGAGGCTAGTCTCATATGCCTTGGAAAAACTCAAAGATTCAGGAGTGACTATATTTTGCTCAACTACATTCTGGAGCTGTGCTGCTACCAGTGTTAAAACTACTGTCTAGTCTGATATTCCAACACTAGATCCTCACAGAGTCCTAGAGAAAAGGCAAGCACAGCTTAATATTACTACTCCTGTGAAGTATGAGGTTTGATATTCCCTCCAAAATATTAATAATTATTAAAACTAGATAAGACACTGAGCGAATCATTTTTAATACTTTTGACATCAGCAACTCCCCGTGACAACCATTTCCACAAGCAAGTTTTACAGTGTGTGAAAAACTGCTGTTGGCTTTCCCAGATCTTGTTTTCATTAAACATTTCCTCATTTTTTAAACACAAGAGAAATTTCTACTGTTTTTCTTCTCTACCTTCTCTCTGCCATTCTGTAAACAACAGATTCATTTCAATCGTACAGGAAAATCTTGCTCTTCTTTTAAAGGAGATTTTTTTCCAGCTTCTGACTATTCTAATCACCCTTCCCGAAGCCTTCTGGGGATTTGCAGTTCTCACTTTTGATATATCTTAACAGAAACACTCATTATATTCTTCTGCATTGACTCACACTGCATTTCATTTAAATCCTGCTGCCCATTCACCTAATTTGTGTTTCCCTGACTTTCAAAGTCCTGCTTGGTCTTGATGAAATAATTAATTTTATCATCTGTAAAATTAATTACTTCAGTCTCCTATCTGGAAAATTAGCATACTGAACATGAAGTTTATTGGGGGGGAGGGAGATCATTTCATTTTATTTTTTGCTTCTCCTCACTCCAGTTACTTTTTGATTCATGACTGTCTCATTTTATCTCCTGATTTCTCCTTCTTCTGTAACTATTTATGCAGGACATTACTAAAAGACCATTCCACAGTCTAAATTAGGTCAGACATTTTCTTTTTTTATCACGTTAGCACACAGAATTTTAGGATAGAAAATACAGCTTTTGCAGAACCAAAGCAATTGAAACCTTTCATTATCTTCCATGCATTTTAAGATTTTTGGTTCATTTATCATTTGAACCAAACTGCCAGTTGTTTGCTGAACACGGTGCACTCCTGTGCACTGTTACCACGATCATCCACGGCTCGCTGATGTATAGGAACATTCCTTTCTTCCTCCGTCCGCGTCGAGGCGGCCGTAGCCAGTTCTTTATTCCCGCAGGAACAAAGGAAAAGCAGAGAGCACTAACAGACCCGCCGTGGACGGCAGCCTCTTTTTTTGGTATTTATGACAGGATATCTTCGTTTTAAGCAGCGGGAACGTTCAGTATCCTTTCCACTACCTTATCAAAAACATTTGTACCTTGTCAACCCACAAATGACCCAGCCATTAATTACATTTGACAGTTTTAGCCTTGCTCTTCCACCCACCAGCTACCACCAAGTAATCCTTTCACCCACAGTGTTTATCCTTTCGGCCAGTGCGCGTGAAGCAACAGCGGAACATTGGACTCGATTTCTTTAATATGACACAAGCAGACCTTAGTCTTTAAGCTATCTGGTAACCCATGAGGTTTTACTCTGATTTAATATTACAATTTCTGCATTTAATATTTCAGAGATATGGTTCCATCTAGCAGTTCTCAGTAATCCCTTCCTTTAGCATTTACTGCTTTAATATCCTACCTTAGATAATCATCAGAACATTTCCCGTTATCTCCTCATTAAGACATCGGAAGACCTCAGGGTTAAAGCTACATACTAGCTCCTAAATCTTTATTCTAATCCAAGTGATCATATTCACTACAGCGAATATCTGAAAGCTCACTCAAAACAGAGTTTTTAATTACATTTCGTAATTGAACTATATAGTGTATAGTTCATAGTGTATATACTATATATAGTATATTTTAAGACAAAAAACAGCACCAAGATTGAGCAAACAAGTCCATAATGTTTGTGTGGGGAGTCTTTAGTAGAAGCTTTTTATGTTTTCACTTTTTAGAAACGCACTTTATAACTTGATGTCTATTAAAAAAGCTATTCTAGACAAATTCTTACTTAGTGTCTCATAATAAACAGAACTTTATAAAAGCACCTTGAGACTGTACAGCTTTTCAGCACAAGTCAGTACCTCTAGAACATAAAAACTGATGTATGTAACGAGAATGATAGGGTTAGTTAATAGCCTGATTCTTTGAAGAACTATTAAATGCAGTTTTTGTGCCACTGTTCATTTAAGATTCATGAACTACTCCATGTGTAAAATTCATATATAGAAATTTGAATTAACAGGAGAATAAAGGGCTAGCAGATGCCTGATGACAGACTGTATTAAAATCTGGTAGTTCCAGGGAATAACCTGGGCAATTCTGGAATATAGTTCTAATCTTTTAGATTCAGATTCCCTGTTATTTCTTCAAATCCCACAGTTTTTGAGTCTTAGGTCATTATTACCAAGTAAGTGACTCCATATCAAGGAAGAAAGAAATACTATGAACAGGAAATTTATTACATGAAATGCTCGGATTTATTACAGGAAATGCATGGATTAAAAGACAAAAAGGTCATCCTCAGATTAGTATCACACATGAGCAAGAAAGAGCCGTAAGCAAGTTTGGTAGCAAGATCTTTAAGGTGGACAGTCCACTTGTATGTTACATTTTGGCTGACGGGAAGCCTTGTGGAGCCCAAAGCGAAGAATTTGTGCTTTTCTCAAAGAACTCTTAACCCTGCTCCTCAACTCTTTGTCAGTTCTTGGCCAGGTATAGTGAATGTACCACAGACCTTTACTTCCTCTCAACCTTACTCTGCCCCAGAAGGATGGAGGCAGGAGGTGAATGTACATGTGGACTATCCATCTCAAAGAGCATCAGTTACTGGTAAGTAACCTCTTTGTTCATCTTCAGGTGTTAGTCCACATGTGCGTTCACACTGTGGGAGACTCTGAACTGTACTCAGCACTTTCATATTTACCTGGAGCTGGGTGTCAGAATCCTTCATGCAAACAACATCTCAGCACAACTCTGCTGAATGTAGCACCAAATCCTGGATGCTTCTACGCTGGCTGGCTACTCTCTGGTGAAAGGGCAGAAGAAGTTCCAGGTGGCTGCTTTGCATATACCCAGGATGAAAACACTTTCAAGTGAAGCTGCTCCTATGATTTGTCCTCTGGTGGATGGCACTTCCAAGCTGACTACTTATGTTCAAACCTGTCTACTACCACCTCTGCATAGTGATGGCTGTATCTTTGAACCTCTCTTCAAAGAGACATACTCAGGAGACTGCCTGCTACATTCAAACTTATGAAAAATTCAAGACCTTGTTCTTGACATCCAGGTTTAAATCTCTAAGGACAATCAGAATCAGGTTCTGGCTTTTTGTAGGATTATCTCACATCCCCTTCCTCCACACAGTTCTTTCACTCCCCCTCAGTAGCACCTGAGCAGGTATCAGCCACAGCACAGGCTTAGTGGATTTGGAGCATTTCACCATCTCTGCAAGGACGTGACAACCTCTAGGGTGGAAAAATAGATTCATGCTGAAAATCCTGAGTCACACTGGCAGAACCTGAAGGTGGAAGTATGAAAGTATGCCATGCTACCACAGTACAGGTTAGTGCATACCCTGAATCACAAACTTACTTCTATTTTCCATCTTAATGGCACCCAGAGGCTCACAAGGTTGGCCATACAGCTATAAGGCTGGTAAATTCTGGTCGTCAGTGAATTCAGATTAGCTACGTCAGTGCCGACCTCAGATTAAGACACCTAGGAGGTTCAAGGAGGAGGCGAAAAGACTACTATAATTTGAAGAATTACAACATGGTCTTAATAAGGTATTATTCCCTAACCAATGAATGAAGCAGGGGAAATGGAAAATGCTTCTTCCTTTACAAGCTTAATTCATTAGCGTTAATCATATGTTCATAAGTTCTCTGACCGCCATCTCAGGAAAAAAACAGCCATTCGGCTGGAACCCAAAGTTCCAGTCATGAAAACTTCATGCTTCATGATCCAACCAGCTCACGTAACTTTGGATGCTCTCTAAAGTCCAAAATGTCCATGATTCCATACAAGCAAAACTCAAAATCTGTTAGGGCCTCTTTCAGGACACAAGAGACAAAGGTTTAGTTGGAAAAAGGAGAAGAAAATTCCCAGGAACAGAAGAGTTTACAGCTTCTGAGCATCCGTTTAAGAAATGATCTTGTCAAGAACCTGGAAGTTGCAGGCTAGTCACATAACTGCTGTGGGTCCCACTGAGTAAAGATATGGGCCAGGGGCTACAGAACTAATAGCAAGATCTGAGAGGAACTTAAGAGAAAAACTTTTCTTTTTCTTACTGAACTGCTCGGAGCGACAGAAGACGGCAGAGGCATTCTTCAAATGAATGCATATTCATGACAGCACAAAACGGATTCAGAAACTCAAAAGGTGAAGTACTGCACAACTGTTAGCATCTGTCAGGACATCTCTCAGGTGGCACCTCTCGATGCCTACCTAGGAGGCTTTATAAATGACATCTGAAGATCCTGCTGGCAATCTGATTTCTGCAGATAAACTCTCTTTATGTTCACCAGTGACAAATTACAAAAATATATCTCTCTGCTCATTAGGAATCATGACTACATTAAATTTAGCAATACTGAAAATCAAAAGATGTTTATCCAAAGAGTCCAATCTCTTTTCCTCCCTTCATTTTTTCTCTTTTTTTTTTTCTTTTGTAGTAATAGAACTGGAAGAAGAACTAAGAAAAAAGGGCATGTGATAAAGAGTACCAATTCATGGAAGACCTGCCAGAATAGGTAGATAGGGCATCTGAAATCACACCAGTACAAAGAGCATAAAGAGAGAAAGTGCAAGAAGGGCTGAAAGGGACTTGGGGGAGAGTGGGAAGGATGTGAGGGGGAAGAAAAAAAGAGTTCAATTGGATAGAAAATTGACCACTTATTCTCTGCAGGGAAAAAAAAAAAGGCAAGTGATAGGGAAAAGCAAAGTGAAGGTGATGATAGAAGTTGTGTCCAAACTCCCATATCCAGGCTAGTCCTCTGTAAGCAGAAAAACTAGTTATTGACTAAAGCTGTGGGAATACACAGGATCCAACAGTGCTGACACTTGGGGAAAGATTGAGTTTCTTTAGGGAAAAAAAAAAAAAGTTTGTGGCGTATTAGTGTTGAAATAGTTCTCGAAGAGAAGATCTATTCTGTGACATCTGCTGCACAGAATCTGGTAACTTAAACCAGATTTCCTAACCTCCACTATCAGAGACAGACAAATAGCAATTGCATTGCCAGCATTCGGCTAGATACTTGGACTCAAATAGGTGAAAATCATGTGATTTGAGAATATTTCCAGTATGAAGAGATTTTATTTGCGCACATGCATTTTGTGATTTTTGTGTGTGCACGTGTATAAGCAAAGGTTTCATAGTACTGTATGAACATCTTGTAGTAATGCAATAGCATCCATCCTCATCATCAAAGCAAGCACTGAGAGGCATGTTGTGCTTGTCAGTGCTCCAAACATCTATGAGTATTTCCTCTTCATCTTCGGCTCCTTAGTTCATGTATTCTGAGCTACTGATATTCATCAGAACATTGAGCTGTGCCTAGAGTAAGGAAAACTGCACGTACGGACAGGACACTCAGAGAACAGTCTTCCTAATATCTTTGGAAATGACTGCTCGTATTTTAGGTGGAACCCACGCAACATCATCATTCTCAGCTCTGGGACAGAGAAAGAATAGTCCAGTATGGACAAGCCAAGTACAGAAACCAAACCAACTGTGTTCTGTGGTCAATGAAATTGAACTGGTCTCTCTCAACTATGTTCAATATTTGAGTAATTTCAAAAGAGATGAGTTTAAAAGGATCTACCTTTGTAATGAAATGGACACTGAGTTGTGTCCAGCTTCCTGCAGGAGATGCAAAAAGACAAACTGACCTTCAGTCAACAACAGATGCCTTGGAGAAGAGAGAATCACCCAACGAGCCAATGTTCAGCAGATATCCAGCTGCATTAAAGATTCTGTATAGCTTATAATCTGTTTGGTCCTATCCTAACTAAAACTGCCAAGACAGTAATTAAATAAAATAAAAATGAAGGAAAAATTGAAAGGATAGTTTAGAAAAAAAAAAGAGCATGGAGTAAGGCAAAAATATTTCCAATCTCAACTGTCTCACCTCTAACAGATTAACGCTACACATATCATTACTAAAAGAATAAATTAACCAAATTTGACAAATCACAACATCCCAGTGCAAATAGTTGACTTTTTGGAACAAGCTGGGAAGTTCTTTAATATGAAATGGTAAAGACAACACCAAAACATAATCAAATTCTTTCAGTAAAGTTTATAAATATTCTGAAGAGCATTATAGGAGAATAAATGTTGCAACCTGCTGAGAGACAGACGTTCACCGAAAGACGTCTCCAGTAAGAGCCAGTGGGAGTGCTAGATTATAGACAAGAAAACAAGCTCTCTGTACTTTTTAATTTTGGCATTACTGAAATAGCCTATAAATTAGCAAGACGACAGAAAACAATGCAATATTACAGTAGGGAGCACTAGCTAGAGAACAGCTTATCACCTTAGTAAAAATATATGGAAATACAGCATGAAAATCTTGTCACTGATACAAAAAAAGATCCACCAAATTATCCAGAAGAACTCATGTTGGTTGAATTGATGAGAACATGGTAAAAAAATGAAAGTGATGTAAGGATATGAGTAACAATCTCCAAACCAGATGCATCTCCTAACCCACCAACCTGAACTCTAAAGCTGAACAGAATAAGGCTGCAATGATAAAATCCTGAATTTACTGACAACTCTCTTTTGTTAAAGAGAATGCTCATCCTGCCTCAAAAAGATGAACACTTCTTCACTCAGTTCTCTCTTAAAAGAGTTAGGCAGCAGCTTTAGCAGTTTTAATAAGAGCAAAATAAAATGCTTCTATTTTACAGCATCACCACTTCCATTAGACTGCCCCAGTAACTGGGGTCAGCGCTGATCCCAGTGCGACTCACAAAGAATTCCTAGGGAGCAAATCTGGAAATTAAACCAAGGACTAGAAGTAAATTACATCCAGACTTGCTGCATTGCAAATTACTGGTACAGCTGTCAAAAATGGTTTGCTCATTGCCATTGCTTCCTGGGTGAGAGGGTATATGTGACTTCCAACAAAGTCAGAAAAACTCACCAGCACCAAAAATACCCATCTTGGTGGCTCCGTTATCAATATCCCAGCAGACAGTACTCTCAGTGAAGGCAATGGCCAGTGCCTTTACCAGCACCTTCCTCCTGAATATCACATCAACTGACACTTGGCAAAAGTGGTAGCTCTGCTTTTGAAAACGTTTTATCAGAACATGTAATCTTGTGCAATTTAAAAAAGCAGCATCTTCTACCCTTATGACGTGTAATAACTGTCACTACGAGGCAGAACCATTTTTGAGTAAACACCATTTAGGACTAAAAGAAATCCTGAACTGTCAATAAAAGATGCTGTCAGAAAACACAGACAAAATGCATAGTCACGAGGACAAGGACTCCCAGGAAGCTACAAATAAGCTAAAATATACGGCAACTAAGATATTAAGTTGACCTCTCTCTTAAAAGCACCTTAATATTAAGAGGACTAAACAGTGGCAGATAGGAAAGACAATTCAAAACAGTATTCAGGGAAATGCCTATCATTAAATCTGATCTCTGTATTAGAGGCAAAGTAAATATTACGAGAAGGACCAAAAAGACAATCTCATGAAGGAAAAGGCATGAATTTTGTAAAAAGAAAAAAAAATCCATTTATTGTGGACTGATCTGAGTCCATTTATTGGACTCATCTGAGAGAGTTATGAGAATGTGGATAAGGGAGATGCAATTAACTTTCTAAAGGCCTTAAATGAAGTTCCTCAAAAGCTCTTAAAGATACTGAGCTATTTTGGTATGAGACAGATGACCCATATATGGATAAATAATTGGTTAAAAAAGGGAAAAAACTTCAGTAGGTTCCCAGAGGATCCATACCAAGACCCTGCCATCCAGCTTTTTAATAAATATTTGAAAAAGCAGTAGAGAACAAGGCGACAAAACACGCCGATAAAGCAGGGTGGAAGTAAAAATAAAACAACTGTAAAGTACTGAATAGGCCTTCACATCATAAAGTAACATAATAGATGAAATTCAAAGGTTAATAAAAATCCCAAAGTAATTTTCTTGGAGAAAAACAAAAACAACCACAATCCTAGCTTGATATACACATAAAAAAAGTAGTCTGTGAAATATTACTGGGTAAGCAAGCTGGGACCATAACAAACAATTTTAAGAAAACACTGGTTCAATATTCAGCCAAAAAATTGAATGTTAGGAAATATTATGAAAGGAGTACAGAATAAAGTGGAAAATAAGTACA
>JAVCKT010012404.1:0-14442 GCA_032273925.1 Rhynchotus rufescens | reverse complement strand
CAAGTCTTGGTTCGACTTGACAACCAGCTCCAGACCAAACAAACTCCCAGGATAAGTTTTATACTCCGTGATTAGATTTATGCAGTTCTTCTGGGTTAATGAATGGGTTAAAATATAGAACAGCAGATGACAAGCTTAGTGGGCTGCTTTCCTTTGGTGTTCACTGATCATGCACCGCAACAGAAGATGGAAAAGGGTTTTTTCTCTCTGCCACGTCTCTTCTTCTTCCTCCTTTTACTTGTTTCAACCCCCTTTATACCTCATGATGTCAGCATTGCTGGCTGCTGCATCTTTGCTTGTCTGGGACATGGAAATTCTCAGTCTAGCCCAGACTTGCCTTCTATTTTCGTCTGCTGTCCGCCACGGTAAGGCACATTGGAGGCAGGTGTGAGAAGCCTGCAGTCAGCAGAGGCAGGACAGGTGGACGGGGAGGCCACTGGAGCTAGGAGACACAACAATCTGCCTGGAAACCTTCCATCGGGCATCTTCAATCTGTCAATTGCCAAGAGGCAGCCTGGCAGTTCATGTTGGCAGTCAGCACAAAGGGAAGGCTTGTTCTGTGCTTGCCTCCTTGCATACGATCCTTCCTGGAGCATCCTCTTCTGGACAGCAATGAAGCCTGGAAATCAGGCTAGATGCACATCTAAGCTAATATCAGTGGATAATCTGTTGGTCTAGAAATGTAGAGTTTAGCATAATTCTTGAGGTGACAGAGTTGGGCTAGGCTACACATGACCCACCACAGACAGGTGCTGAATAGTTAGTTACTTATATCCAGATAGGCTCTTATCTATGAGGGATTTTTGGAGGCTCCTACACCATATTTTCCTCGGTTCAAAGAAGGTTGTATTCCAGCATTAGCTATAGGAAAGAGGACCTGGAAGCTCCCTGGCTACCTGGGAATGGACAGAGATGCCAGAGAATGGACTAGGGCTTCATTCCTAGGCTGCATTCAACTGAAACACAGTGGTCCATAAGAGTTAAATTCCCAACAGCGACTTCAGATAGAGTCAGTTACCTCTGTGGTTAAACGGGGCATGTAGGTTTCTTGGCTCATTTCATGCTTTGTCATGAGCTTCCCTCCATGATACCTGAGCTAGTGATATGGCTTTCTGCCTCCTTGTCCTTTGGCTAGGGGGAGGATGACTTCAGTGGTGCTACATCTCAGGAACAGGCCCTATGGCTTGGCTGGCTTCCCTGCTCACCTACTTACTGATGTGTGGCTGAAACTATCCCTGAGTTTGGCTGAAAGCCATGTGAAACCCTGTGGTTGCAACCCCGTGGAAACGTCGGAGCGGAATCCCATGGGAATGAAAGGGAGCGCTCTCCTCGGGGTCTGGAGCTGCCTCTGTGTTGGGCAAGACTCTGGAGGAAGAGGCATTCAAGGACGGAGATACCGTAACCTGTGATTTAGGCTTTTGCACAAAAGCACCTTAATTCTGCGGGACGCTGAGTTTTCTCTTGAAGCCTAATGGTGAACAAAAGAGGCTTATGAGTCTCAAAGCTCGAGCCCTTGATCCGGCGTGTGCGTGCAGGTTTGCATATCACATTTGAGGCTTGGTTTGATCCGTCTGCTGCGCTGAATCACGTAAACAGGTGAATTATCTGAGTAAGATGGGAATCTTTCCTTTCTCCTTTTTACAGCTGGATCAGGAGTGTGTCATTGACAAAACTCCCCTGCAGGTTGATGACTTAGAAAGCCCTCTGCTTTGCCTGGCTATGATAAATGACTAACTACTGCTAAATGCTCCGTTGAGAAAAAGGGTGGGACTGATGAGGGGTGCTCGTCTGCTCCCGCATCTGAAGTCACTTCACTGGAAATACTGAATTAAAGCAGGGAGGATTTGATATTCGGAGGAATGGTATATCTGAACGGTATATGGAGTATACCATTAGGAATTATACCATTAGGAATGCTATATGGAGGAATGGTATATGATATTTGGAGAAGATGCTGTTTGACATCACACTGGCTCCATGCAATCTTGATTCACCAGGGTCTTCTCCTCCGTGACTCTTGCAAGATCCTGTGCATGGGAATGCAGGTGGTCAGGAGTGGTATTCCATGTAATCAGGAATGATATTCCGTGTAATCAGGAATGGTATTCCATGAAGACCCCAGGGATTTACAGTGTTTACCTCCATGTACATGGTACTCTTCTCTTGTGAAGCAGACATAGGGAGGCCTTGTAGCATAGGTAGGAAAGACTCACGGAATAGTTCTTGGTCACGGACTGTCATACAATATAGTCTGGTCTGGATGGGTCTGCAGTCTGTTGGTATCACACAGCACAGACATTCAGCTTTGCTTAAAAAAAAAAAGCATTTTAAATTTGGTGTCTTTTTCATTGCTCATTGCCTTTTTGTGTCTCTATTGAATTTAAATTACCTGTGGATGTGACTCATTTCTGTCTCAGATAGCTCTGCACGGACAAGATTCTCTCCTCCCGACTTTCAGTGGAGAGAATTAAGATCAGGGTCCAAAAATCAAAAACTATGTTCTGGAGTTGAGCCCTATGAACTAAACTCAGCTTAAAAAGCAAAGGGAGATCCCTACTGCTGCTTTTACAAGAGAGATGGAAAACCACGTGGAATGAGAGAAGAAAAGAGAATGAAAAGCTGCCCTGGAAAGAGGGAAATGACTAGTTTCTCAGGTGAGTATTTGCTGTAGTACCTCGATATGACCAATATTTAGCTTCAGTGCTAAATGTTGTCCCATATCGTTTGTCCCATATGTCCCGTCCCATATTGTTTATCTCAGATGAGGCAGGGGCTCTAGGAGAGTCTGCTTTCTTCTCCTGGATGAATTGCCTGGCTGAAAATACAGAACAATATGGAAAATATAGCTCTCAAACTGGAGCTTTTCTGCAAAACTGGGCCTACCAGGGCTTTGTTAATACTCTTGGAAGACAGAAAAAATAATAGCTATTCTGAGATTGAAAACGAGGAGGAGGCCCTGGAAAAGGCCAGGTGGGTTCTGCACAGGAATAGTCATGGCCTGAGGACATGGTAGTGTGTGTCCTGCACTGTGCTTCTGCTGGCTCATCACACTCCTGTGCAAACTACTACTGACTTGAAGCCCTCCTTGCTCCAAGCCTTTGCACAAGCTGGGCTGGAACGATTCCGACCTGGCACTCCATGACGCCAGAGGTTGGATACCAGCCTGCGGGTGACCTTACTTTCCATAAGGAGTTAATTTTGGACTGGAAACCGTCCATCATGACACAACTCATGGCAACAGCTGGGCAATCTTGTGTTAGTTCTAGTGGGGCGTCTAAGTTATCTCCTCCGGCCATGGGATGCAGTCTGGGAGGGTCTCATAAGGTTTGGGAGACTAGACACTCCCAGGTAATTAAAGGCTAGAGCTCAGCTGAAAAAAAAAAGAAGCTTATATGAGGGAAATTAAGGTGGCAATGGCAGCTTAATTTGAATATTGCTGAACTTCTGAGAACTTGGCCTTGCTGCCGGTGTGCTCTTTTAGCATAACGTGTGGGGCATCGTGTACGAACGTGCCTCTGACCTTGGGCCTGCAGACCTCATTGCCTCAAGGAAATGCTGAGTCCATGAACATGTCAGATATTAGGCTGGTGGAGTGAGGACAAGACCCACCCTCAGATGCATTAGATAGAAGGAATTAGGAGATGGGAGAGAAAAAGCTGATGCAACAGCTGACCTCAGAAGGCAGAAGGCAAGGCGAGAGGCTCAAGATGATGTTTTTACTAGACATGGTTTATTGCATCTTTTTCTTTATTTGATGGTTTCTTGCCAACCCTTCCTGCTGCATACCCCTGGCATCTTTTGGTATTGATCATGGTCTAAAGAATGATGTTACTAAATTTCTGAAGTTTTATCTGTGGTTCATGAAAGCTCCTGTGCAGTCATGTGGCAGAGGTATGTACTTGGCCTGCCACATCATATATTTGTACCTTCAGCTCATATTTGCACTTTCAGCTCATATTTGTGTGGCCTAGAGGGTTCCAGGCAATAGGAGGTAGCTAGAGAAGGTTTCTTCCAGAGCAGCTCTTCTCAGCCTGCACGTTTGCTGCAAGAGATCCTCCCACAGCTTCAGTGACTCCATGGAGTGGATGCAACTGGTCAGAGCATCACTGCATATAAACAAAATATCTGCACAGGTATATAAACAAAATATCTGCCCTTGGGTGATACCAACTGTATGGGATAGTGATGTTCTACTCGCACAAAACATGAGCGGTCCAGTTTGAAGGGATAACTTGGCCTTTCTGTTGTTGACTTGAGCAGTTCCGTTATTGAGACTGGAGCTTGTCCTCAAGCTCCCAATTTTGTGTTTTTCTGAGCAGATGGGAAGCAGATTCCTCTCCTTTTGTGCTGACTGAATTCTCTCTTTCTCTTCCCCCCTCTACCACCTCCCCAGTCAGCTTTTAAATACCAGGACTTTTAGAAGATCTTTAGAAAGAGTCCCAGAGTAGTCAAATCTATTATTGGAGTTGCTCTTGGACTTTAGGACTAGTGATGACAGCATTTTTCTTCCTTAAGGTGATGTAACTAGTTCAGCTGACTGATTTCAGAGGAAACTTCAGGGAGACCATAAATAAATTTTAAAAAAAAAAAAAAGGGCCTGATTTTGTTTTTGCCTCAGCAGAGCACATCAGTTGTGCCATGCTTATTTTCCCCATTCATTTTTTCTACTAGCATTTGTGTTGAAAAAATAAATACAAGAGATGGGTAGGTTTTATGGTTTTCTTTCAACAAAGGAAAAGAATTAAGACATCCAGATGCCTACACCCTGCCATAAATCTTTTATGCATTGGTAGAGAAAGACCAAACAATATCAGATTTGCAAGTCCCAGTGAATGAGCTAGGTGTAGCCAGCCTCCTGTAAGCAAGTGCAAGCAAATTTTGAGGTTTGCTAAGGGTCAATCAGGAGACAGTGGGACAAAGTTCCTTGCTTGTGCAAAATTCCACTTTGTGGGGACGCTGTGCAGATTTTATGCCTGGGAAGAACATATCCCTCGTCACAAAGATGCTCTTTCCCCTGAAAAGTTCTTTAAAACATTTTTTTTTCATTATTGATGATTTGAGTTTTGTGATGCCTGTGCTACACCTCTCTGTCCTACTGCCACAGTGGTATCTATGCAGAGGGCTAATGAGCAGGACAAAAAGCTGGTTCTTATTCTATTGATGCAAGAAAAGAAAAGAGGACATGAGGGACAGATCCCCAGTTAGAGAAAATGGCAGGGCTCTATAGGTGGGAGTTGTGCTGATCTATAACACTGGAGGAAATAGGCCAAAAAGATCCCAGCTTCATTGTTGCTACAGAGAAGGGTACGGAGGGTCACCTGAGGTTCTCTGCATACTGCTGCTGTAGGGCATGGTCCTCCAGCATGGAGAAAGTTTGCCCACAGTTAGCAAAGTGGTGCACCAGCACTTGCTATATTATTTTTGCTCTGCATTGCACGGGTGCTCTGGCCATGGAGGTATCTGAGACCCGAATTCTCTGCTTTGAAGCATGAATCTGAGCACTGCTTAAGGCTGGAGAGAGTTGTGACTGCTTCGGACTGAGGGGACATGTGTAGGGACAGAAGTAGTGTCTCCAATAGCAGGATCTACTGCTGGGGCAATAGGTGCCCAAGGTGCTAGTGGGGAAGTGCGTTTGGGAAGAGGGAGGATAAGTTCCCTTGGCCAATCCTCCTGGGAAATCTGCTCCTCCAGCTTGCACCGGAGCAGAAAGGAAAGGCAAATCCAAGCCGTCAGTCCTGAACCTGCCTATTATGGAAGCTTTATTTGCTGCTCTCCTCCGTCAGCTGGCAAAGGCGGGTCCTGCTTCCTCTGTGAAGAAGCAGCAGGAGCACGGGCAGGGGAGGAACCCGCTGCAGGTGACATCTGAGATAAACAGAGCAATTAAACTTTTACTTTTTCCTTCCGTAAACTGGAGCAGCCGTAGAGGGCAGGCAGGAATGCAGCTCCCTATTCCTGTTCCTTAATGAGCTCGGGGGCGGCGGCTGGACAGCCTAGCTCGCAGCCATGTCACGGCAATGACAGTGCTTTGCACTTAACACCTTTTACCTGCGGGAGCTCCAAGCGCTGTGTAAACATCCCCGGGCTCCTGGCACTGCAGATCTGTATTGTTCTTTTGATCTAGCAGAGGAGGGGGAAAGGGGTTTGGAAGCAGAAAGACTTACAAGAACAATATTCTTTAAAAAAAATCCCATAAAAATATAATGTAGTGCCCAGCAGAGAGACAGCCTGCAATCCTAAATGCCTAATACCTAAATGCCTCAAGTCCATGGTCTTCCAGCACTGCCCTCTCCAACCCCTACGTCTTGACCATGGGAATCTCATTGGGGTCTCCTGGAGTTCCAGGAAAGCCAGATGGAATGGGAATGGGAAGGGTGCTGTGAATGCCTCCAGGGGCTAAGCTCGCTCTTTACGGCCTGGAGTACTGAAGCAGGACATGTGCTAAGACCTAAGGGCAGTCACGTAGCTCTGCTAATGGTCGTTGGGCTGGACCGTGACCTTGCACTGGGCCATCTACAGCTGTCCCTAAGGTTAACTGCAGTAGGAGATAGAGATAGGGCAGGAAGAGATACCATCTGTTATCAGCTAATACGTGCTGGCTGCCACCTTGTTCATTGCCCACCTGCCTTCAGTGGTGGCAATAAGGAGGCCTCCTGTCTCCTGTGTCCTTGAAGCTGAGATTGGGTAGCTCTTCCAGAGGATTCTTTAGCTTTCTTCAGTGCTTTGGAGACATTTATTGACTCCGTAGTGATGTGCTGATGACCTCTCAGCCTGTCTTTCCTCCTTTTTTTTGGCACCAAAACACATGCAGGCAGCAAGGAGATTTGGTCAGGGTAGAAGCAGGAGCAGGAGTGAGACCACACTGAGCAGTGAGCTCTGTGGTAAACTCCAGAGCCTGGATGATGTCCTGCTGGTGCCTGCCTTCAGCTGCAGGAGTGAGGCCATGCTTCTTGCCTGGTGTGTTGTGGCAATGATAAAATCTGTGCCCTGACAAAAGGTGTCTTCATGGACTTCAGCTTGGTTCTGGCTCCTCTAAGTCCACCAAGGCCAACCTAGATTTTCCATTGGCTATGTCTGCACATAGAGGCGTGTTCATCCTGACCCAAGAGGAGTTTAGACTGGAGGTGCACAATGCTAGCTGGGCCAATGAGCCTCCTGGCTGAAGGGTTGCCCTCAGACATGCATGTTGGAAGGTCATAGGCTCTTCCATGCTATCTGTACTGTGCAGATATGCACAAGAACCAGCAGATGAAGTCCAAACTGCTTACCAACAGCTGGCAACAGATGAAGTCCAAACTTCTTTGCTGGTGGTGGATGCTCCCATCTAGTTCCTCATGGCTGTTGAGCTGGTAACACAGGCAGCTAGGAGTGTTGGTTGCTAACTTGGAGACATAGCAAGAGTGTGAGAATTTGAGGGTCAGGTGGAAATACAGATTTTTGACCTAAGAACTGGCCAACAGCCATTCCCCCAGTGTTTGCAAAAGCTGATGAAGTGTTTTCCTAAGCAGTGTCATGAATACAGATCTTGTGGTATGTTCTGCCTCTTGTTCTAAAACTGCTGAGGGCTAAACCAGCAGCTATGGAAATGATACTGCTGTTTTTAGATTTGGATGCTTTGCAGGGAGGACTTAGAGCTACCAAGTGACTGTGTGAAGCCCTTTCAAAACCCAGTCACCCAGCTTTGCTGCAGACTGAACCGGCTCTGCCTTATTTTGCAGAAGAAGCAACAACAACAAAAACTCCCCCCCTTTTTTTTTCAGGTTTCAACACATTTCTTATCATTCTTGGGAAGCTCATTAACCACTTTTTTTTTTTTTTTAATGAAAGATTATATTAGATGGTTGAATCTCTGACTAATTTTTTGGTTGCTGTAGCTGGGTAATAAATAGTCTGCATGCTTATCTCAGTGACAGATGGCTTCTGTGTTGTAATAGATTGTATCTCTATTTTACGCTAGAGCTCTCCTGTCCCTGGAGGCATTCTTTAGAGAAAAAAAAAAAAGAAAAAGAAAAAAAAAAAGGAAAGGTGTTTATCTCAATGAGTTTGTAATCCCTGCCTTATAAAAACAAAAACCCAAAGCTAACCCAAATCTGAATAATAATTTATGACTTCAGGTTGATCGTATTTTGTGACAGAGCCAAGATTCTGAGATGAGAAACGATGCAGTTGGGTGCTGCTCCGTTCACAGAAATATGTGGCGTTTCTCCTCTTGCTTCTATCCCTGCTGGTCAAAATAACAAGAGCCTCCAATGTGTCCTCTGCTTGGGGGCCTGACACCATGTACGCTACCTTAACTCTAGGAGAGCTTATTGGTGGTTTATATTTCTGAAAAAAGACAAAATTTCTGAGACATTGGTTAAGTCTACCTGGTCTTCTGGAGATGCTAGGCTCATGGCTAGTTTTCTCTATGGCCTTGACTTGTTCATCCATGCTGCTCCCTATAGGAAGCCCCTGGCTAAAGTTTATGGTGTTTGTAACCCAACTGTTTTGGTTTCTGCCTCTTCTGCCCTTGGGCCAAGGAAACTTGGACTTTTCTATAAAGGATCCTGGCTGGCACTGGCGGGTGTGATATTGTGGTAGGTAGATGGGCTGCTCCACAGTGGTTTTGTTTGCCGTGGAGATAGAAATAGATATATATAGGCCCACCCTGAGTGGTTGTAGGCTCAAGGCCTACAATGCCTGAAGTAACAAGCAGATATTAACCTTGAGTCTCTCTGGGCAAATTACAAAATGGAGTCAAAAGTTGCTTTTTATTTCTGATCAGTTCTGAAATCTTACCTGATGATTTAATTTATTTGACGCCTTCAAATGTAGACTGTTCCTGAAAGAACCCGAAGATACTGCGTTGAAATAGGCATCACCTTGCACCTGTATGAGACTAATTCTGGAGCCCAGCTCAGATGCATAGACTTAGTAGCATATGTAGACTATATAGAATCTGTCAGGATGTGGAGGAGAATCCAGAAGTTTGTTCCATGGGAGTGGGAGCCACATCTCCTTTTTCCATCCATCCATATGGCTCTGGATTTAAGGCCACCTTCTCCATGCAGGGCATCTGTAGAACTTGTTACGGTGACAGAGAAGGATACCACAGCCCTGCATTTTGTGTGGCATCAATGTCAAGCTCAAAAATCTCTTAGGAAAATTCTGAAATATACTGCATTTAAACCTAGAGCTTTCTAGAATAGGACAAAATAAGATTTGAATTTGATTCCTTGTGGGAAAAGAAGTGGAATGTAAGCTGAATTTTATCTCTAATGTGTTTGGAAGGGGATTTGGTAGATAGAGGATTTTCTCTTTCTGAGATACGATTTGGGGTGAGTTACATGAATAAAAGGGGCTTCTCTTGGAAAAAGGGGCTTCTGACAAGTGTTTGTGACAAATTTTGTACTGTCCTTGGAAAGTGACCCAGGTAAAACCCCTAAAGGCCTTTCATCTTCAGGGTTGTTTCTTCCCATGGACAATTCTGCTCTGATTGTGTTTTTGGCTTAATTTTGAAAACACCTTTAAGAATTGACCATTTCAGGGCTTGCAGTATCACAGTCTAGATTTAGACTACCTTGCTTGTGGACCAACAAGCCCATTATTGAAAGAAGTATTGAAACAACTCAGGTTCTCCCAAACATCTCATTCTCTAGCCCATGTCCACCGCTGGTGCATGAGTCTGTGCTGGGACCTTCATTAATTTCTTCTCTATATTTTAGAAATCAGGCTCTTTCCACCATAAGCAGCATGTAAACAGTCTGTGCTGATCTTTCATGTTTTGGCCCTTCTCCAGCGTGTATTTAGTTCTCTCACAGGTATGACCCTGGAACATGCTCAGCCCAAATGGTTCCTCCACACTGCTTGTCTCTTGGGAACAGCTGGAAATACTGGGTCTTTCCTCTGGCTTTCACCTATGTCTGCCTTTCAGGCCCTTTTTCTGAGATTTGCCCTGTTAAAACCCTCCTAGAAGAGGAGCTTTCCCTGAGATATGTGATGTCCACTCAGCACAAACACTGTGCAAATGACTATATATTTTTTAGACTGGAATGCTTGTCTTAGCTCCCCAGTCTGATCAAACCAGGATTTAAACAACACCAAATAAAGCAGCACACTCTCTTCTCTCCCTGGCAGAGCAAGCGTGGAGGTTATGGGCTTTTCTTTGGTTTTTGGAGCAAGAGTGGAGGATCTGGTTGATGTACCAGAGGGAAGGGATTAAGTGAGGAAAGTCTCTGGAGCTCCTGGGGTCTCTTTCTATGCCTGGGCTCATCTACAGAGTTTGTTGCAGTTGTGCCTCAAGAGTAGCTGCTCATTTTGGTGGTTCTCATGGCAAACTGGATTGTGAGAGAGGCGAGAAGTGGGGAGAGGAGGAGGATGGGGGAGAGCTCAGTATCACTCCTGGAAACCCAACTGGTTGCTTTCCTAGGCCCCCGATGATAGAATTCACAGCCTGTTGCTGCCAACTCCCATGATGTGGATGTGGTGGTCACATATGCAAGTATCTGCTGCTGGAGATAGATTTCCTAGATTCTCCATGGCAGGCACCAAGATTTCTCCTGTTACCACAAAATGGGTATCATCATCTTAACAAACAGCTAAGACACATTTATTTTCTTCCCCCTGTGGAAACCCCGTCATGGTCTGTGTCTTGCTGTGTGACATGGTGGTTTCTTTCAGGTTCCCACTCTTGGTATCTCTCAGTTTTTAGCTCCAGTGAGAGTTCGTGTCAGGCCACAACTTGCCATGGTCTCAGTGACTTTGCCATCACACACTCCCAAGGACCTACAATAATAAATGAGTCCTTATTTGAAAAGCTGGCCTGAGTCGGAGGAGACCTGCCTCTTTCCTGCAGGAATCGCTTGTAGAGGCAGGTCTTATATCCTCCCTATGGACCAGGCATTGGCATAAGGCCACATCACCCACTCACAAATGGTGCCAGCATCTATCTTGTTCCTGTGACAGTTATGGAAAAAAAGGGCTGGGAGGACCATCTGAGGTTACATTGGTTCTGCTGCTGCCCCAAGGCAGGATCAGCTCTACCTAATCCATCTCTGGCAGATACCTGTTTAATCTGTTCCCAGAAAAAGAGGGACAAGAACCCTCTGATGATGGTGATTCCAGGACATCCCTAGCAAATTCACTTATCGTCCTGGTTAGAGAACACTCCGGCATGCCTCATCTAACCCCCCTTGCCTGCTGCTGTCTGATCTGCACCTTCTTGCTCTCGCCGGCGTGGGTGTGAGGAGCAGCTTGCAGCAGCCCCAGCTGCAATCCAGTGCCAGCAGAAGCGATGCTCAAGAGATGGGGCCTCTTGATAAATCCCAGTGCACGGCCAGTGTCCTGGCCCCTGGCTTCTGCTGGCAGCTCAATGGGCTCGGCCTGGGATGACTGCTCCAGGATCATTTTTTCCCCTTCTCTCCAGTTTTATTTATGCTGAATAGAGGGAGCTCAACCACTATTGTGCCAGCTCTGGTTCCCCCAACTCCTCTCTTTTTGGGGATGCTCACCGTTCTTTGGGTAACAGGTCTGGTCATTTGAGGTGCTATTTATGCTTTGAAAAATATACTCAGTGTGCAGACAGAAGAGAGGCAAAAACCCCATTGCATTCATCCGTTCCCACTGACACCGTCCCGGCAGTGCAAGGCAGGAGTTTCACCCTGCCCTGGCCCCACCTTCCTTCCCAGTTTTTGGAACCCCTCCCACTCACCCAAAACTTTGGAAGCAGCTGGGCTTTGGCTTCATCAAGTCAATACAACTCGCTGGGATAATTAGGACATTCCAAATTCCAGTCGCATCTACACCCCCTGCCCACCCCCTCCACCAGCCTCCTTCAGATTAACTCTCTTCCTCTAATAGTTCACCATGCCTGGGGGATTTATTCCTACAAAGCCTCTTGGCTCGCTCCTTACCCAGGCAAGCTTTGGATGACTTCAAGGGCTGGGGTTGATTTCAGCGTTGGTTTTGCCAGCGCGAGAGATCAGAGCGTAAACAGCCCGGGGCACTGGCCTGCTGCTCTGTCCTGGTGACTTTCTGGATTAATCCCCCTGCTTTGTTTCTGATCCTTCGTTTCCCCTTTGTTTCGTGGGCATGTTTGGGGTCACTGACTGGGCTCCAGAGCTGCCCTTGAGCTCCATGGGGTCCCCAGGGGATCAGGGACACTTGCCCCCTGCCTTTCCCAGGGCCTTGTCAGCACTTCTGGATCGCCGAGGAAGGCGGATGCTCGGCCAGCATCTTCATCTGGTGGAAATCAGCACTTTGCTGCAGCCAGGCTGAGCTCTGCCTGCTGAGCAGCTAGTGCTCTGGTTGTACCAGGCAGGGACCTCGTGGTGATGGGGGCCTAGGCAGGGTATTTTTCTTTGCCATCTTCAGGTTTATATCGAACCTGTGCTAGTGTTTCTACAGGTGCTTCCCTCAGGTTTCTTAAATTCAGGAAATTTAGATCTCCCCAGGAGATCTGAACATGCCTGAAAGAAATAGTGACAATGAAGAAGACAGAGAGAAAAAAGAAATGGCCAGGAGTCTCATACAAACAGCAGTGCTGCCCAGCTGTGGTAGAAAAGCCTTAAAGCAGCAGATGAGAAGTTGGATCCTGCAAACTGATGCATCCCCATTGGTTTTGCTGGCAGCTGGGATGCTATATGTGAGCTTTGGAGATAGCCTGGGTATGCAGGATAGCCTGTGGTGAATATAGTGCTGCTTGTTTAGGAAAAAAATCAACTTTTCATCCGAGGAAGCTTCTTACCGAGTGACTGTTTCTTTCCTCCTAGTACTGGATGCTGGAAATCATTTTCTTTAAATCTGAGAAGACTGATCCGGAGTGGCCCTGTTGCTTTCCTTCCAGGCTACATGGCAGAACCAGGAAGGTATGGAGTCAAATAAGTAGGACTTTAATACTCAGTCCTTTCATGTATATGATGAACATTAAGAGTTTCTAAATTGGGAGTAATTAAGATTTACCCCAAGTGAGTGGAAGGATAAGTCGGCCTCTTTATCTATGCATGTCTGCTCAGTTCTCCACTGAGGTGTCTGAGAAGAAGCAGAAATACTATTTCATCTCCAGTGTCACTACCATCTCTGGCAGAGGAAAAAAAAAAAAGTTGAGAAAAAAGCTCCATCTGGAGAAAACACTGTAGTCGGCTTTGTTTTTCCTCTCACTCCTTCCTCTTCCAGACACAGAGGGTGGGGATCCAAAAATCTGCAAACAAGGAAAGATCCATATCTTTTAAGACAAGAAAAAAAAAGTGCAGCTAGCTGCAAGGAGGCTTGCCAAAGACAGACCAGCTTCTCCTCATTCGGGGAGAATTAGTCCTCTGCAATGGCGTTTTGAGTAAGTTGTGACCTACCCTGACACTGGAAGTGGGAGAAGAGCGAGACCAGCACTGGGGAAAACTGTCCCATCCATTTAAGCCAAATTTGTCCCATTCATTTAAGCTAAATTTGTCCCATCCGTATAAGCCCTGTGGTGGGAAAGCTTGCAAACCAAGTTCAGTTTGCATGCGTGACTTGGAAGGTGCGAGAAAAATCCAGCATTGGATTATGAAATAAGCAGTCCATGGGGGACGTTTCTTCCTAATCCACATCATTAAAGGCTGCCCTGCAGCATGAGGGTTTATGACTTCAGTTCAGGAAAGCCTGTGCTTATTTTTAAACCTTTCCTTAATTCCTATTCACACATCCCGAAGAGCAAATTTGACACATTGAATAATTAACCAAGGACTCGCTGCACAAAGTTGGTGAGAAACCTCTAGACTAAAAATAAGCCGCTAAGAGTTGGGAATAAATGGGTGAAAATCAGAGTGCGTTCTCTGACAGCTCATAAAAAGAGCAGGGAAGAGAAGAGAATTTGACAAATAGTTCACACTGAATAATTCAACCAGCATTGTTTCCTCCATGCTCAATGGGCTAAACTTGCAAAACTTGAAATGTTTAATTTGCTACTGAATGGAGACTGGATCAGTGGGGAAGGCTAAGTCTAAAACACATAGTATGGGGCATTACCCACACAGGCTTGGCAGGTAGGTTTTTTTTTACATGATCCAAACTGTTTTTCTATCATGTAAATGCATATTTATGTCATTAAACTGCAGGCAGGGTGGAAGCTATACCCTTCACTGCTGCAGCTCGGCTCACATGCAGTTTGGTGAGGTATAAATTGCTCCAGCTCTGCTAACACCGACGATTTATGCCCTGATTGATGAAAGGCAGCTCAGCTCCACGTGAAGCCAGTTGACTGGGCGCTGGTGAGAACTGCCATGGTCTCCATGAAGTCAACAGCCAGGTGTGTGCAAACCAGCCTGACCTTCTGAAGCCACTGGTGAATTTTATTTTTTCTTTCTCCCTAGCAATGGAGAATCTGGCTCTTCCTCTCCTCTTCTCTTCCTCTCCTCTTCTCTTCCTCTCCCTCTCCTCTCCTCTCCTTTCCTTTTCCTTTCCTTTTCCTCTCCTCTTCCTCTCCTCTCCTCT
>JAVCKT010012403.1:0-16685 GCA_032273925.1 Rhynchotus rufescens | reverse complement strand
AGGGAAAAAAAAAAAAAAAAAAAAGAAAAAGAAAGAAAGAAAAAAAAAGGCACAAGCAGATAGGAAGTGGCTCTTGATCCTGCAGCTATTGAATTTGCTACAGTTTCGTCATTGACTCTGTTACAGTTTAAAGGAGGGGAAGGATCAATTCCCTAGTACTGCACAGCCAAACAGAAATGTAACTTTTACTTTGGCTTATACTGTTTAAAAAGTTACTAGTGTTTATCTTGCTTGAGCCCTGTTTGGAAAGAAAAGGAGAATGAGAGCATTGCAGTGTAATGTCAATGCTTCGCTCACTGGGTTAGAAGCAGAAAAGGAAAATAATAAATGGGAGGATAAATGATAAAAACAAATGCTTATACTGCTGTTGGGGGAAATTATGTAAATATTTATGCAAAGACAGCTTTGCAGTGCTAGCAAGCTACAGCAGAGCTCCCTTTGACTGTGTGCACAATCCGCTCGTGGATCAACAGCCTGAAAAGCAGATGTGCCAATTTCCTGTATTTGATGATGATGGCTCCTAATTACGCCAGAGCTGTGGCAATGTCCTCTCTTATGTATGACTCTTAATTTTGTTTCATGAAGTCATCTGTGCACGGCTCTTCCGGCGTGCAATCGTTGTCGAGTTACAGTCACGAAGAGCTGCGTGCTTAGCAACAACACAAGGCAGCGACTGAAACTTGTGAGCATTGTTTTTGCTGGCAGTTCTGGGCACCACCGAACAATGTACAGACCACACACAGATCCCATTTGCCGTCAGGATTATAGTCACATTTAGAGTGTGAAATTCATTCATATATGCAGCTGACATTCCAAGTAACTCCTTAATAATCCTGTTCCTTGGAATATAACTTTTGCCAGTTCAATAGCCAGGGATCCCTTCCTATGACATTTAGTCACCTTCAGTGCAGTATTGTAGTACCATTTAATAAAATTCATGATCCCTAATTTGATCAAGAATAACTCCTTTTAGGGTTTGATCAAAACTGCACTGTTTGGATCTATTTCTTAGTGTTATTTATCCATTTTTATCAGATTGTTTGGATTTTTTTTTGTCTTTCTGCTTTTCTTTTCTTTTTTTTTCTTTCTTTTTTTTTTTTTTCCACCAGTATTTTGGCAGTTTGGCATGGGGAGTGGTGAGTGGATCCCCAGTATTGGAGATTCTTTATGGTATTTTTGTTTATTCATTTTTATTTAGGCAAATGAACTTTGTTTATTGACAGCTTTTCCTTTGTGTAAAGTTTTGGGTTTCCTGTGAGGGGCATCTTCCCCAGCTTGTTGGAGCCCTCTGTGTTTGAGGCAGCAGGTTGGTGGGAGCAGAGGTATTGGGCCTGCCCAGCACAAGGGAGAGGGTTCTGGAGACACCGAAGCCTTTGTAGAGACCGTTTGGAGGTTAAGTGCTCAAGCCCTGGGCACCCGAGAGACCTACTGAGAGGTCTAAGACAGAGAGGCCAGGAGCTCCTGCCCCCTGGTATCTGCAGAAGGGCTCCTTGTGCATCATGACCCCAGCGTCCAGTCAGAGAACTGTTGCCAGGTGAGGTGAATAGATGATAAGTGTGGCTTTGGAGTCATTTAGCTGGTGAATACCCAGGGCAGGGTGATCTCTACTGGCGAGCCCTTGGGAAGAAAGACATGGCTTAAAGGAGGCCTGCTTCAGAGCTTCTGCATATTCCTACCTGCACAGTGTGGCCAACGTGGGAGAAACTGGACCTCACCAGGGCTGTGCACATCCAAGATGCTCTGTGAGAACCTGAGACAAGGTGAGAGCTCATGGGCAGGATGAGAGGACTTGCCCGTGAGGGCAGCACTGGGGTTGCAGTTTGCAGAGGGATAGAGGGAGAAATGAGGCCAGCTGAGCGCTCAAACAGAGGTGTGATGTGGTTATCCTTGAAGATATTTGAGACTAGGTCACTCAAAGTCCTGAGTTTTCCTGAATTTGTTCTTTACTCTGTTTTGAACAGCAGGCTGGACTAGAGAGCTCCCAAGGTCCTCTGCAGCTTGAGCAACTTCAGGAATGTTATTTAGTCAAGTAAGTTCTGTCCTCCAAATCCCATCAGCTAAAACTTGGTGGTGGTGGTGATGCCTTCCATTTACTGATTGACATTAGCTTGTTATGTTTTTCAACTAAGTCCAGGAGTCTCTTAGCAATTGGTGCTGCAAACTTGAGTCAAACCATTTAGTAAATGTGTTAGGTGAAAACCTGAAGTTATCAAGTAGACCAGGATTTCTATTGCAGGTTTTCTGTGTTGTGGGTTTTTTTTTTTTCTTTTTTTCTGTTGCTGGCAGACTGCTTAGAAGGAAGTGCACTTGTGGGTGTGCTTATCAGTTGAGTCACCAGCCTGCTGGCTTATTTACCCACTGAGCAGTTCTGGTAACACGAACGTAGGTTATGGTGCGTCCCCAGTTCCACTGTCTGGGCGAGAGAGGAAACCTGGGCATTGGTGTGAGGATATTGGTTCTCAGGCTGAAGTGGGACAGATTGTTATAATATATCTGAATTAACTGATGTTATCATTTCCTGAGTCTGGAATGATTCTTTCTCAAGTTCTCAATGATTTAAAATAAGTTAATTTATACCATACAGCAAGTAGTACTGAGAGGACCCATTTTTATTATTTTTCCCTTTTCCCGTTGTTAGCTGTGATGCATGGGAGTAGAGTAGTATTGTCTGGGATTCAGATTTCATTTTAAGCAATGATGTGGGCAGATCAGCAAATACAATTATGTAACAGACAGGAAGTGGAACATCTCTTCACTTGGAAATGAAGCCGCTTTATCAGTATTTCATTTTTGTTGATGTTGTGCAAATGCAAAATTCAACAAGGAAAGAACTTCCATGGATCAACTCCTTCGGATGTAAAAGGTTCAGTCGCAGTTTTGTGTGACATATGCAGTTGCTACACAGTAAAAGTCAAAAAAAAAAAAAAAAAAAGATATAGAATATAACATTGCTGTTGTGATAGGACTGTATTTTAGTAGTCATGTTGAGACCCTGCACTCCTCTGGTTTTCATTTCCCCATGTAAGAACTGGTGTAACAAAAAAAAGCTTTGTCTTACAAAGCCCAGCAAGAAGCAAACCTCTTCAAACTCTCTTGGAGAAATAAGCCTGGTTTTGTGGTTAAACCTCAAAAGGTGCAGGTGCAAGAAGGCTCTCGTTTGAATTCCATGCTCTTTTCTGCATGATACTCAAGAAGTTGTCTACTTGTTCAATCTTCCAATTTCCCTCTGGGTGACACACTGTCTCCTGTTCCCACCCCACTCTCTCCTGGTCTGGGACGTTTAGTCAAATGTGCCCAACAGAGGCTGGATCCCTCTCTGAGGTCTTCCGTGGTGCTAGTAACTGTGCCACTCACTTGCAGGGGACTGGCAGATCTTGTTTTGTGGTTGTCTTTCCTTGGTGATATCTTGTACATGATACCTGCATGGTTTTTTTTTTTTTTTTTTTGTACACCAGGCTTGTGCTGTGATTGCCTTGCACGGTCCTGATAAAACTTACCTGATGCAGCATCCACTGGATGTTGCCTGGTTGCCTGGCTAGCAACAGAGAGAGCAGGCTTGTATGTGGTCCCCCATAAATGTAGACTTGTTTCCTTCTAGCCACGTTTACCTTTCATGCTTGAGAACTATTCATCAGTTTCTGCATGCAAGAAACTTTCCTTTGTCATAAAAGCATTACAGCAAAGAGATTTGTTATGAAATATATTTAGAACCAGATGCTTCAATTCCTGCAGTAGCTGTGCAGATAGAAGCAGTTGAAGTCACTGGCTAGCTCATTTCCTGAGTGGAGGGGGAGTCAGTGAGTATTCACCTGGCCAGCTCACAGACAGCTCACCTAGAGAGATTTAATAAAAAAAAAAAAAAGGCAAGCAGAGCTGCCTTGCAGCGTGCCAGCAGCCAAGTGAAGACAAGCCGTGGTGCATACGCATCGTATCTGTGTTCCTGCCAGCACTATACTGCTCTCTCCCTCTGCTACACCTGGAACGTTTTCTTGTTTTTATGTTGACTCATTTAGTCTTACCTGCTCCAGAACTTCCAAGAAATGCTGGAGTCAGCTGTAAGTCAGGAAGAAAGTCTGAGTCATATTGGACTTAGAAAGGTAGTTAGTGCTTGCACTAAAGGGAAAAAAAAAAAAAAAGGACGTGTTGGAGACCTTTCCACTTAGGAAAAGAGTAGGACTGTGTTACAGTTATAATAGGTTTGATCGGGGTTAGTTTTCTGCCCTGCAAATAAGGTTGTTCCCTTGCTTTTTCTAATTGTCCTCCAGGAAATTCAGTTCTTGTAGCCACTTGCTACCATTTGTGATAGTTTGAGTAATTTCTCCCTCCTATGGGTGCATTAGAGTCTTTGCAAGTACATTTTCAGCACCTTCCATGTTATCTTCCTAGCACTTCCCAAAGCCAAACTTATGTTAAAAAACAGGCCCTTCTTGGCCGAGCTTGGAAAGGAGAGGTGAACCATTAGCATCTCCAGGTATGAAGGGGACTAAATTGCATGATATCATCCTGCCTAACTTCCTGCACCCTGTACAGTTAACATCCACTGCAAGCTAGTCTTTCTGGAATTGGGAGAAGACAAAGCTAAAGTCTGCCCAGGTTTAGCATGTTTGCTTCTGGATGAGCTCAGCTACTCCTGCAGGCACCAGAGCCTAGCATGCAAAGCCTGTGCCTAGACACTAGCAAAGCAGGTGTCCTGGTAGCAGGATGATTGCTACCCAAAGAAATTGTGCAGCTCGTCAGTGGTACTGAGGGCCACAAATTCAGACTTAGTGTCTTGTTCTACCCTTCTTAATTGTAAAGCCACTTTCTTGCAGAGTCTAGGATTTCAGCCATGCTGTGAGGAGCACAGGGATGACAGTTGGTCTTGTATTTACTGTGCATAGCACGGTTGGTCCTGATTCATTATTTTACATCTTTTCACAGACATGAAGTAAAAGGCAGTCTGTATGCAGGAATTACAATGGAAACACAGTTATTTGAAGTTTGAAACACGGCAACAGTTCAAAAGCAGGCATCAGCTCTGCATACCCTTAAAATCTTGTCCTATAAAGAAAGCTCTACTAATAACTCTGCTCTCATGAACCATGTCACAAGAGTATTGATAAAAAGAAGTGAAAGACAAAGCTGAGTCATCAGCCAGGATCGTCACCTTATTGCCTATCTCATAAAAAACTATTTGTAAACTCTGTCAAAAAAATGCCTGCTCTTCCACTCTTGTCTGTGTGAAATGGGGCTGACTGAGTGCAGAGTACCCCTGGTTCAGTCCATCCGAACAGATAAGTAATGGGAGTATGTGGGGTGACTGTGGAGCAAGTTTTAGTGAGGATTCAGTCTTCTCATAGAGACAGAGGTATGGAAAGAGTAAAGGGGCTATAATTATAGGTATTAATGTGAAAACTGCCACCTCCCACAAATCCTTGCTGCTCTTTCTGTCACTTGTCTGGAGCACTGCTTTAGTTCCCTTAGCTGCTAGGGAGCCCTAGCTCCTAACCAGAAGCTGCCTGGAGAGGCTGGTGTACTGCAAGTTATCTCAGCTGTCTAAGGAATGAATAGCAAAAAGATCTAACAGGTGAAAAAAATCTAGGATTGCCAGACCGGGTAGGTATGCATTTGCAGAACTGTTTGATCACAGTTGTGAACTTTGTGCCTCATAGTAAAGGTAGCAAACCTTGCTTGGTGCTGTTAACTTCCTCACTTGTTGATGTCTAAGCAGTCCAGTGTGGTCATGAGTGAAAAACAATGTGCACGTATGCATTTCTATATAGATGTGGAACAAAGCATGACTCCACGTTAGAGTCTGGCAGCATGAGGGCACTGAGGTTTCCTTGAAAAAGCAGTGTATAAAAAATGAATTTCTTGCTTTTTGTCTAATGGGGACTGAGAGCTTTCAGCACCTTGTAGGAAGTATTTCAAATCTCTTAGGATGAAACACTTAGTCACTGAATTGCTTTCATCAATACAGATTGCCATGATATAATTTAGAAGCTCATTAGAGATTGTGATTGTAGTGACAGATGTTGGTGAGAAGTAAGAACCAATGCAAGAAGAAATAGGGAGCTGTTTGCTACCAGGATGTTAGCAAAAAGGATTGGAACAGAATTTTTCTGAAATACGTAAGGAGTTTAAATATGATTGGGAAGATCTTTTCTAGGTTTCTGTGTATATAAATCACTTGGAAAATGGGACTAAGGGTCTAAAACCCCCTGAGACCTTTGAAAGAAGTTAGTATTGCTTATAATTGGGATATAATTTAGAAGCACATAAATTAGGCACAGCACTTCCTTATACCATTTTTCCTAAACTAGCTTTGTGGATTTAACACAGTGAGGTCTGGACCATTAACATGAGGTGTTTTTTTGTAATGGACAAGTTTGAGCAAGTTATTGCACATTTACACGTGCTTTTAATAGAGGAAGTATCAATGAGCACCAAAATGATGTTATATTGGCAATTACCAGAGTAAGGATGAAATCAGTAACAGCCAGACAAGGAGGTGCATGTGTTTCCTTTTTCTTACTGTTGCCTCTGGATTGCTTCATGAAGACTGTGAGACAAATTTTCAAGTAACAAATCTTTGGTCAGGCCTGGGCTTTTGGTTGTTACTATACCTTGCCTTTAAACTGCAGATGACAATTGTACTGTGGGAGGAATATCTTCCAGTGGGATATGTGATACACACTTGGAGAGAGAAGGCAGGAGAGCAATAATACAGCACAAACAGCTATATGAGCATGCGTCTCAAAACCAGCGTAAGGCCGGTAGTTGTGTAAGAGCATGCACAGTGTGTGTTGTGACAGAGCAAACTAAGTGGAAGCATCAGCTTTTCATCAAGAATCTGATGAAACCATCTCTAAAATTATCCAGTTTTCTCAAGCTATTTCGGCAGCTTCTGAATATTGGTTCGCTCATTTTCTTGCACGCCAGGAAGTTCAATATCCTACCTCCTAAGCGGTTTTCAGGCAGACAGCTCAGCCTACTGCTGCTCAGGGTGTGGGTGGCAGAATCCGGCCTCCTAGGGTAGTTCAGCTGAATTCTCTCATGAAAAAAGTATTACTAAGATTTGAAAGTGAAGATGAGAGTTGTGTGTTGGAGGCTGCTCAGGGACAGAACAGTTTTCTGCATAAAAGCATCCTGCTCTGGCCATCACTGAGAACAAGAGCCCTGATCTTCACTGCTCTCAAATGCTGTCTGGTCCACTCAAGTTTGGAGCGTACAGGTATTTTAGAAAAACTTGGGGACCGCTGGTGTTTCACACGAAGTCAAGATTCAATAGTCAGGTAACAAAACTTCATTAGGTTGTCTGGTATTACAGTGATGTCAAGTCACTTGATGAAAATATTATCCAATAACAAAAAAATCCTAGCAGTAAATGAGTTTTGTGTTCCTGCAGCGCTGTTCTTCTGAGGTTTTCCATCTGCTTTACAAACAATGTATGACTGAGCCTAGCAACACTTTTCTGAGGAACAGCATCTCTCGTGACAGTTTGCAGCTGTTTAGACAGACTAGATTGCTCAGGTGCCATAGTAAACCGAAGAGCGAATGGCAGCCGTTATCGTTGTACGGAAGGAGGGTTGCTGTTGTAAGAGCAAAGGCCCCTGTCCACTTTGATGGCTTTGCACCTGAAGCCCACTAGTTGGGCACTGAAAATGTGAAGCATGTGGACAGAGTCGTATGAAGAAACTGAAGAGAATAACTATAGATAGTTCAAATAACTCCTGTTTGGAATTGTGGGCTCAGCAGCTTTGCCCAGTTACCCCTCCTTTTGCTGGAGCCTCTCCGCTTCAGAATTAGGAGAGAAAGTTTGCACAGAGAAGGAAACAGGATTCTGAACTGAGACTGTGCTGTAGTCTCACCTTGGCCATTGCAGATTGATTGTCTTGGATTAGCCACCCTGTCTCTTTGTGGCCCCTTCTTAACCTTATCTCCTGTGAGGACAGAAATGATTGCAATGATCTGCAGGGCACTGAACGGAGTCAGAGCTTTGAGCTGCAGTCGTGGCACAGATGATCTCCATAAACTGTGATGACATTAATCTAATGTATGCGTTCTTCTACAAATGTGAATAGCAACAAATACAAATTCAATGCAAATAAGGCACTTGCACAGTATGCGCAAATGGTTGAACATCTGAGGACTCAAATATTACATCGGAAGTTTTTCACATGTATGCATGTTCCAAAATTTGCTGTTATAGAGGCCTTATGTGTTCCCATGGGAACTTTCAGGTAGGGGAAAGAGATGTACTAGCTGTTCACATTTGGTTTAAAGGAACGCCTGAAACATGACTGAGCTCCTTTTGCTGGCTTCTTATTTCCCCATCCCATGCCTCAGCACATGCCTGACTGCTCACGGATACTTCCACCGGGCTCTGGGGCACCCCTTGGTGCGAAGCAAGGTGAATGCTCAGCGTTCGTCCCAAAAGGAAGCAGTACCCTATGCCAACTGGCAAAGAGCAAGTGCTGGCACTAGATGCAGCACAGAAATTATTCATTCATTCTGCAGGAACACGTATCAGAAATCCTGCTCCAAGTCCTTGTATGGTTCTCCTAGCCAAGCGAGCTGCAGCCCAGACAGCCAAAGTGATTTTGATGCCCAATGTCCCATGCGCATGGGGAAGCTCTATCTGAGAGCAGTTCTGTGAGGCAGGGAAGCTATGTCTCTGTTCTGCAGGACAGAAAAGCAGACAGATTGCAATTATGTGCCTTGTTTCAGATTGCAGGGAGCTTGCAAGAAGCAAAGGAAGAAAGGGATGAACTGAGCCCCTGCGCTCATGCCCAGCAATTGGAAGAATTTGTTTTGCAACAAAAAGGTAAGACAGGCATGAGGCTGAAGTGTCATGATAATCTTGCATATACATATAAAAGCAAGATGGACTTTCAGAGGACTGTCACAGCTGAGTAGATTAAAAGAGTTTCAAAACTGAGCAGAGTCTTATAAAACAAGAGTGTACTGTGTAAGACAGGGATCATACAGATCTGTGGGGAATGATAGAGAAAACAGCTCTGTGATTCAAGCGCAGGCAGCCAGAAGTTGTGTTCCAGAAGGGGAGACCAGGAGTGCTGAGGACCTCAATGTGAAGATGTTTGTAGAAAAGATACAAGGATGGTTGCAGAACAGTTCAGATTATTACTGCAATTTTAATCCAGTCCTTGTGAAAACGAGGATGGTAATTTATGAAAAGCACAAAGTCTGTTTAAAGGCATATATCCCAGATAAGAATTCTCCCCTAAAAACGTGCCAGGTTTGGAGACGAGAGCTCTAAATCGCCCTCTAGAGGAGCGAGCCTGTCCGTCCGCATCTCCCTCCGGCTCGCACACCTGGCTCGCTCAGCCAAGGAAACACATGCACAGGGAAGCTGTGCGGTACTACCCCCTTCGTTATTATCAGTGTTAGGGGGTTGCTCTGTTGATCTTGTGCTCATAGCTGTGATTTTGCCCAAAAGCACAGAAGTGTCTGCACCTGCATTGTACCTCATCCAGCTTTCCCACACTTTTTCCTCCATGCCCTTAGCCATTCAGGACCAAGTCGAGAAGGTATGTGGGAAACTTGCTGTATTGCTTTCTTGGAGGAGGAGGGAAGAGACAAAAAAAAAAATAGTTGTCAAATATGCAGCTCTGGGAGAAATTTGCATTTACATTATAAGCAAATGGCTACTTCATCTATAGCTCCCTTGATTAAAAAAAAATGCTCAGGTCTAGAGTTAGAGCCAACAACCCACCGTGCATTGATAAAATTCCATTCTCAGCCAATTAAATCACCAGTTTGCTCATTCAAGAGGAATTCACAAGAGGTAATTCAAGGGTTAACCTTTGGCCTGCCATAAATGTTGATGTACACAAAACAATGCTATCAACACACTCTTTTTTGGCTCTCTTCCCTCTGTGGCGTGTGTTTTATCGGTGGGTACATGGTTTGTACATCTTATCAGGCAACTGTGTGGTGCCACCCACTTTGATTTTCTTTTTCCTTCCCTTAAGTTTGCAGCTTGGCATGCCCCTGTTTTGGAACACGGATTGTTTTGCTTGCTCAGCATTTTTCTCACTGTTGTCCATAGCTGTCGGACAGTGTGTTGGACTGTTTTGCACTTTTGGACTCTTGCATTTTTTTTTAACCTCTCTCCCAATAGGTTTCTTATCACCTTTCAAAATATTCTGCAACTGTGCATGGTTGCTTTTAGTGCAGTGAGGCAAAACTGTGGCTTTTTTGATGGCCAGATTGTGTGTTTGTTTATTCCTCTTTTATTTTTGGCTTCCTAAGATTTTTTTTTTTCCCTCCACTTCACACTCATTTTTTCCCTTTCTCTAATACAGACATTACTTAAGCTCAAAGCCAAAATTTCTTATGGCAGCTTCTTATCACCTGCTGGCTAGAACAGAACAGAAGAAATAACAGGTCCCCAGCAAGATACTTTCTGGCCTGGGAAATCATGAAACTAAGAAAATGAAAAAGCTAATTTTGAAGAGTTCTTTTATGACAGGGTGGAAATAGGATGGGCATTTATAGGTGAGAAGCCTAGTTCCACACACGATCATCCTGTTTACATGTTGTGAGGTTTTGTAACAGAATGCTTTTATGAACTTTGCATGAGGAAAGAGGTGTCCTGAGCAGCATCGAGAGAGGTGCGAGGGAACCAGACTGTTGTGGTTCAGGATAATGAATGGGGCCAGTTGGAAGAATTTAGTTATAGGCATATCTGCTTTCTCTGTGCAGGGAGAAAGTTAAGCAGAGAGTGCAGGGAGCATGAGGCCACGGTGAGGTTGTTGTACCTGCGGAAAAGGGATATTATTGTTGAAGCCTGCAAAGAAGTGAAAAAGTGGGTCTTAATCTCCTGGGAGAAATGCGTCTGTGACATATATAATACTACCATGTTTGGATATGGTCAAAATATTTCAAGAATTGCCAGTAAGACCTTGTCACTGAAAGGTTGTGTAAGTGAATGATTATCTTGCTTTTCTTAAAAAATATATTTTAAATATCAAAAATGATGACTACCAAGTGTTTCACAGAAGCATTGTAATTTTTTTTATTGTTTTTGTTTTCTCATCCTATTCCCCAGTCAGCTCTAGGTTTGTCCACTTTAGTGGTGTTATAAAGAGACAGAGCAGAACTAAATACTGGCTCTGGTGGTGATTTACAATTGTAATTTTTTTTAGATTAGACAAAAGTAGAACAACTTGCTAACATATTTGATAACACCCATAACTTAAATCCCCCTGTACACTGATGATCCAAAAGACAGACAATTATGACTACAGAATTTTTAAACCATTTGTCGTCAATAGTAAAGTTGAATGTTAAATAGCAACATTTTGAAATACTACTTCATAGCAAAATCACAAGCAAATATGACAGGCTCCCTGAAGATGAGAGTAGAACCACAAAGTCTCTCTACCAGAGATCATTAATGGGGGTGTCTATTTGCTTCTGTTTACCTGCTGGCGCCGGCTCTGGAAGGAACACAGCCCCAATCACCAAGGTTGACTGAAGAGCTTCGGCGATGCATAAACGCTGGAAGTGTGAGCTAGAGCTGATTTCTACGAGTTATTCTCCCCCACACGAGGAAGGCACTGCGTAGCTCTGTGTGCTGCCCTGATGCCTGTGCTCTGACCTCTTAGGTGGCTGCACAGAAGATGCCTGCACAGATGCGGATGGTCCATCTAAGGAGAAACCTGCGGCCGTGGAGCGCGGCTCCTTTGTTCCTCTGCCAGTGACCGAACGCCGGCTCGCCAGGACCGCTCCTTGCCCAGGTCAGAATCTTGCAGCTCCTCTCTGCCTTCCAGGCCACGTCTGAAATCATCTGTTTCCCCACAACAATTATTCCCTAGAATACACTCCCAAAGGATTTGTCAGGCTACTAGCTTTACATTAGCCGATGAGCAGGACCAACCAACCAATTTTCCCTGGGAGACTATTCCTGATTTAACAGACTTGGCTCGGTAGAAAGTGATCTTCTTAATAAATGCGATTTCTTTTTCTTGCTTTCATCCCACTAGTTAAAATGGGCATTCTCAGACCAAAATAATGTGTTTCTTTGTTCCACGATTAGATTCTTATGTAGATCTATGATTCAAAAACAACGACAGAAAATCCTCTGAAATAGGTAAAACCCTTTTTTTATTTTTAATTCAAATTTAAATTCCTTTTGATGGAAAAGACGGAGGAATCATGCATGGAAAAATCTTAAAATGAGAACTGAAGTAAATATAGTTTAGTAGTATACTAGTTACAGAATGAACAGCATATTGTATGTGCTGTGTTAGAGGTATGTTATGAATAACAAAAGCACTGGAGCATTTACATATTTGTTTTCAGAAATCCTGGCAGTTGGATTTCACCATTCTGTGCCTCTTTGCCAGAATCACTAAACAGTGGTACATATGGCTTCTGAAGTACCATATGCCGTAGAAAACGTTAGCTGATGCCTATACTGATGCGACACACTATAGTCTTTATTTAGATTTTTTTGCAGTTTTGAACAAAGAATATTAGATCATGCAAAACATTGTGCAAGCAGTATGTAGTAGTACATACAGTAAAACACAGTACATTGCACCCAAAGAAAAGCAAACTAAAAAAGGAAATAAATTATATTATTGTGAATTAGAATGTGCTTGTGCCAAGAAATGTATCAAACAGCATGACACGGTTTTATACTGCTGAAGCAGGAGATTTTCTAGTGCTTAAAAGCAAAGAGTTAAGAGACGGAGCTCCTCGGATGTACAGCTTTTGAATCAAGCCTGAGTTCTAGGAGATGTTCCCTGTTCCAAAAAGTACTTGTGCTTAAATTTAAGTATGTGCTTAAAAACATTTGAAAGTAAAAGGAGCATGTGCACAAGTGCTTTTGTGCCCAGAGTTCTCATTGTAGGAACAGTGATAACTCTGTTCTCTCCCACATAGTTGTCTGAAAATAGTGACAATGAGTACAGCTCTAATGAGTAGTAAGAAAATCACCTTGAAAATAAAATGGCATAGAGTTTTAGACAAAATGAATCACTGAGCCGAACATGGAATTAAAAAATCAGGTTTTTGTTTTGGCAACAATTTGAAAATATATTTTTTTCATCCTGACAGCCCTAATTATTACCACATTTACATAGCTAATGTCAATGGAAACACCAAACACAGAGGGAAAGCCTGATGCCAGTGCTTTGCAGCACCATGAGCAGCTGAAAAGAGAACATTGCCCTTGGGGGGCAGGAGAGCGAGGCATTGTTTCCCACTGCCAGAACTCCCCTTCTGAGCAGTGTCACACTCTTTTCTTCCCTTTCTCTTCTGACTCCTCTGCATGTAGACCACTGCCATGCAAACACTTAATAAGCTTAGCTTTAAGCACCAGAGTAGATCAAATGGGATTACTCACGTATTTAAAGTTAGACAAAGGCATAACATTTGGAGATGGGGCTAGAAGTATTAAATCTCTACCTATTAGTTTATTTCCTCCTCTTAAAATGTATCTATTGTGTGTGGATTCAATTTTACAGGTGTCACGCAGGCTGTGACAGAAGCATGTTGCTGAGGTATAGTACGTATTAAGCTAAAGAAAGAAAAAAAATGCAAATATAATTTGCAAATGTTTAGTTGGTTGAGCCTAACCAACTAACCAGGACAAAAGCAAACTCGGGAATTAAGCAGAAGGTGGATAACACCCAACCCAAAATGCACGCTGATCGTGAAGACTTCCCAGGGAGGTCAGAGCAGCAGGCTAAAAGGACAAGGGCTTAGAGCAGAGTCTGGGGCCACAGATGGCTGAACAGGGGAGACTGGGGGAACCACAACCACAGGGTGTTGGGAGAGTCCTCAGAAGCCCGAGGCAGAGCACACATGGCGCTGGAGACAGTCACCATGATGGTGAACATGGCTAGGGTGGCAGGGGGAAGCATGGAGCTGTGGAGGGTCTGCAGGAAAACTGTGTGTGGAGATATAAAATAAGAGAGAAATTCAGGAAGGATAACACTGCGGGTGCGGAAGGTGATCATTCTTTGGCTGTGCATGAGTGTTTTGTTTGAATGATGGGGTTTTTTTGTTTGATAGGTTTTGTCTTGTTTTTGACACTGGGAATTACCTATGGTCTTTAATAGCTTTTACAAACAAACTTTCAAAAAACAAAAAGTAGCTGAAGAATTAAGATTCTGAGGCTGCCTTTCTGGTTCATTTTTGAGACAAGGATTGTGCCTTCTGGTGGGCAGGTAGCATCTTGCACACTTTTGTGAACCATTACTTAAATTAAAGGATGGAAATGGAAATAAGTGTGGAAGCTAAAGGATTCAAGGCAGAGAAATGAGGTAAGTTTGGGTCTGTTTGAGGTTACTTGCTGGGTTCACTGAAAAAAAAACAAACAACAAAAAAAAAGAATGCTGGATCAAGTTCAGCAGTCATTAAGCAGTTGTAACATTAGGAAAAGAGAAAGAGAGTAGCATTAGCAAGCTCTTCACTATCACCTCTGCATGCTGTTGCCACAAAAAAATGGATGGAGCTTCCAAGTGAGCTCGATGGGTAGAAGGGCTTCCTGTGCTCCATCTAACCTACAGCCCTTCGCCTCGAGTCCTGTAGCACCCAGCACAGTGGCTGGCTCCCATTCTGAGGCAGCCGCAAGCTAGGCTACTTCTAGGACCTTCCTTTACTCCGCACTGTCACAAGGTATTTTATTCACTTGGCAGGAACAAGAGCCTTTACAAAGGCTGGAAAGAGAGGAGCCTCTTCTCACAGAAGCATGGAAGTAGCAGGGCTGTGCAGGTGATTCTTGCCTCCAGCTCTCTCCTCCAGATCACTGGAATGAGAGCGTCGCATGCAGTGAGCACCTGGCCTGCTCCAGTTGTACACATGCCCTTTTTAGGCTATAAACCAAGGTGTCACAATCAGCTCCAAATCTGCTAAATCACAAATGCAGAAGATGTCCAGATTGCACTGGGAAGACTTGCGGGGAGGATCAACACCTCGAGTCAGATGAATGAGCAGGTATGTGCAGCTTGTTCTCTGGGAAGGCTGTGAGTGGTGAGGTCTCAAGTCCCTGTGTGGAAGAGCAGTTTTAGGCTTGTTGTGTCCAGGCAGCAGAGAGGGAAGCTCTGCAGACCTGGCCTGCCATCACTTCTGCAAAGCTCCTTCAAAACTGGTTGGGTTTATTTACAGGAGGAGAAAAAAAAATCTCTCTACACAACACACTTAAAATGGCACCTGTAAGTCCTTACTGATTGCTTCACTATTGAATTTCAAACCCATGTGAATGGATTCCAAGCTGTGAGACACTGACATATTCCCAGGCCTTGATATTCCGTTGCTCTGCGCTCAAGACCTCACCTGTCCTTTATGGGCCCAACACACAATTCGCTAGATGAGTCTCATGACTTTTGCTATGGTGGAGCATCTCCTCCTGTCCGCCCAGCATCTGGGGAAGACGTTAACACTTTCCCTTCCTACTCTTTGACTGGCCACTGCAGCTCCTGTGTGCTGCAATTATTAAATGACACTTCATAACTTCATCTCCACTGCTGCTACATCTGCTGGGGGCTCCCATATGCAGCCTCACTCACATCCCCTCCATCTAGCTGCATTGTTTCCTCTGCCGCTTATGCCAGCCTGGAAGGAAGCCACCCCTGAAGCAGGAGTGCTGTGGAGCTGGCAGCAGCCGGGGGGTTGGCACTGGCCATTGCTGCGGAGGCTCTGGCAGGCCGTTTAGCAGAGAACCTTGGCTCGTGTGCGTCCCCTACACCTAGCAGATGTGCCATGGGCTGCCGGGCCAGGGTTTTTTTGACATACTACAGTGCTACTGGACACAATGCTGCTCGGGAAAAGGCACGGTGTTACTTGTGCCTGCGACACAAGAACTCAGTCTCGCTCACAGCTTTGCAAGAGAAACAAAACCGTACGAGGGAGGGTAATAAATTGGTGTCTCGTGCTCGTTGCCCGCAGTTTAAATCGGTACATAAATCATATTTGTGTTGCTCCCCCTCGCATGCCAGGGCACCTATTAAAAAAGATAATAGTAATAACTTTTTTTTCTCTCCTCCCATTTCCAGTACTTCCAGGGTTGGCTCCAGCTGGTGCTCACAGGCAGCCCCTGCCTCCACGCGTGTCCCCACTGTGTCCCAGCTTGGACCCCGCAGCACAGGCGTGAGTGAGCACAGCGGGGGGAGGCAATGGGGAGGCTGGGCACAAACCGGCGCCCTCCCCATCCGAGTCTGTCGAGAGAGCGAGAGGAGAAGGAAAAAAAAAAAAAAAAAAAAAGAGAGAGGGAGAGAAAAAGAAAAGGTCCTGGGACACAACTCGTGTGTCGCCGGCACCGTCCCTGTTTTCCTCTCTCCTCCTGTGCCCTCCTTCGGAAGGAAGGGGACACTTTCCCTTTGGGTTTTCTCGGGCACCTGGACTCCCGGCACCCGGGCCAAGCCCGCCGCGCTCCCCCTGCCTCCCGGCGCCCCCCAGACTATTCCCACAGTTGGATCCCCGCTGCGCCCGGCTTCCCACCTCTGGCGGCGGCGGCGGCCCGGGTGCCCCCGCGGCTGCTCCGCGCTCTCCCCGCGCCGCGCTCCGCTCCCGGGGCCGGTCCCGGTCCCGCTCCCGGTCCCGCTCCGCCGCCGGCGGCAGCTCCTCCTCCCGGGGCCCGAGGGGCGGGCGGCGCTTCGGGAGCCCCGGCCGGGGGCGGCCCTGAGCCCCGCGGCAGGCCGCGGTAACCGAACCGGGCAGGGAGTGCGGAG
>JAVCKT010012402.1:0-19786 GCA_032273925.1 Rhynchotus rufescens | reverse complement strand
CAATGGGTGTGTTTTAATCACAAACACCTGTCTAAACGTGTTGATGTCCTCACCAGTCCCACAGCCTAGAGGTGAGGGCTTGAGGCCAGCGAGAGGTTGCATAGTCACAGGCACTGACTACTGGCCCTTCCAAGGTAATCAGGTCCACCATGGCTAGCCATATATTTGACACAGAAAATAAAAATCCAGATAACAAGAGCCTCTATCACAGCATGGCTGTGGTTGTCTTTAATTCTTGGGCAGGAACACAATTCGTGGTCACCTCCTTTTATTTCTCTGGCTTCTGGCCTCCATGAGGAAGGCCACTGCCACTCCTCCAGTTATTTTACTTCCTGGGCCGAAGAGTCCAAGCTTGGGCCATGGCCACCGTTTGCCACTGCTGGGTATAGACACCTTTCCTGCTGTACTCTTGCATTTGCTTCTCTCCTCTGCTCGCACTGGCTATGCGGAGGGATATCTGTGCCATGCAGGAGGAGGAACACGTGGAAGAGGCTGCGTGGGGCTGCAGGGAACGTGGGTTGGGAGCCCGCAGCAAAGCTCGACCTTTCATGGCAGCAGGGCCAGCAGTGCTTGCTACAGTCCTGGGAAGAAGCGCTTGCCCTCACTGGTCCTCAATCTGCAGTAGCTACGGAAAGGATAATACATCTGCCTGGGCAGAGCCGGGAGGATTATTAATGTTTGTAAAGAGCAGTGCTGGGAGGTCCCGGGTTCAGGAATTGTGAGCCAGTCCCTGGCCTTCAAGGGACTGGCTTCCAGACAGTGAACGTATTTCAACAGAATTTATATCTGAGGGGTGTATTTATCTTCTGGCCCCACGCTGCTGAGTGCAGGCGATGTTTTTGTGTGTCTCCCTGCAGGCAGTGGGTGCTGGGATCACTGGGATCATCCCTGCCACTGAGGGATCGCTTGGGAACATGAGAGCCGGAGCAGAAATGGGAGGGCCGACCTTCACAGAACAACGTTAGCCATCTGGTCATCCCAAAGGCTTCCTTTGGAAAGGCCCCTGCTTTGAGCTCCCACCGTGTGCGGGGTTAACGGGTTGGGTTTGGCATCTCACAGTGTTCCTCACTTTGTGTCTCTCCTATCACTGCCACAGGCACCCCAGGATACTGCCTGTCACAGAAAGCGAAATACCCAGCGCCGCGTTAGGATGTCAGAAGCAGAAAGGGACCCAGATCCATAATTTGCCTTTCTGTTTGTCATCCCCTTGCGGCTCCTGGCAGGCGGAGGCCCAGGCAGACGCCTCTGTGGCAGCGCGACAGATCCCGAGCGCAGGGAGCGGGCGCATTAGCATCGAAAGCAAGGAGGGAGGGGATGGCCGTGCATTAAAGACGTTCAGCTGCATGGCTGAGAAGTCTGTGAGGACCTAAAACACGCTGTCTGTTTATGTATGCAAGGTTGAGCAACGCAGTCTCGAAACCGTGAAAGGAAACATTCCTCTCCTCTGTAACTTGAAATGCAGAAGTATTTGCCCACTGGCAGGCGCAACACTGTTCTGTCCCCCCATATCCTCTCGCCTCCAACCTAGCCCTGAGAACCAATCTCTTGTTGGGCCCTTTTTCTACCAGTTGTTGCAAGGGTGCCGTTGGCCTGCAGGAGGATGGAGAACCCACACCTTCCCCCTTGGAGGAGAGATGGCCTCAGTCTTTAAACCTCCCTTGCCAGAGAGGTCAAACCCACTACTAAAACCTATCTCCTTGTGCACTTCAATGGCAGGGCCTTCCAGCCCTGCTTCTCATCTCTGCCCTTTTCCACGATGCTGCCAGTCCCTGAAGAACAGACCCCAGTGAAGTCGCGTTGTACTTGGCGCAAGATCTTTAATCACTGTCTCGGCGTGATGGAAATATGAGCTACTCCAGTGCCAGTCAGGACACGCTCTTCTTGCACAGGCGAAGATTAGCAAGGAGCCATCAGAGCATGAAATAGTTGTCAGGCTTCCAGAGGGTCACAAGATATATGGATTATGAAGTAAGGACTTCCACACTTCTCAGATGATCAAATATGAAGACTGCAGGAGGAAACTGCTGCCAGGGGAACTTGTTAGATGACCGCAGCACTGGCCTTTATTTAGAGCTGGGCGAAAGCACTGGGGTCTTGTCCCAACAGAGCCTGCAAGAGTCTGTCTCATAAACTTTGAATTTGCCCCACATTTAACCAAAGGGTTGGTCCTGCAGGGAGCTTGGCTGTCCCGGTCACCAAGCTTGTCTTGTGCTTGTTTGTAACTCCAGCTCACAGAAACGGGCAGATTTTATTCATGTCTGTGTATTATGTGAAGCAAAAGCCATCTAAAGGTTAGAGCATTTGAAGAATTGAAGATCAGGATTAAACAGGACACCTAAGGTAGGTTGAACAGGAACTAATGGAATTAGCTGCATTAGATTTGACATCAGTAGAAGCTGTCTTGTGTGGAGGAATCAAGTGCCTTGAGAGTAACAGACACTTGCCGGCGGGGAAAGCCCACATGGTCTCATCACAGCTCCCGCAGGGGTGGCATCACAGACTGAAACGATCCTGTGTGCCCCAGAGTGGAGGCTTCTGTTGGCTGGAGGATGCTGCCTTTGCGCATCCTCCGGAGTCCTGGGGTAACCAGCGGCACTGTCAGCACCCATGTTTGTGTGTGGGGATGAGGAGGCCTTGAGGGTGTTTGGCTTAGGGTGGATTTTGTTGCTGCACTAGGGTCCAGGCTGAGGAGTGCATTGGCCTCTCACAGGTTATCCAAACATGCTTCCACCCATCCACGTTGTAGCATCTGTAGCAAACTTCCCCAGTGTGGCTGTTCCACCTGCACCCCTTGCTGTTGTTTCTCCAGTCCTCAGACCTGGCAAACCTGGGAGGTTCACCCTGCTGTGTGTGAATGTCTTGAGCAAGACTCTGCAGTAAATCCAACCTGAATAGGGGCCACGTCTACATGTCACCCTCCAGCTCAGTAGGAAGCTGCTTGCTCTTTGCCTTCACTGCCACCCAGCAGTTACTCTTCCCTCAATCCCAGGACCAGCCTGGTCTGAATTAACAGAGAGTGTTGGACATCAGTGGCTCTTAAGCAACGCCAGTGTCTAAACTCCAGCTTCTTACTTCTCCTCCGCCACGAACTTATTCACTCTGACTTTGTTTCAATCAGCGGAGCCTTGTGTGCAAGGGCCCTTGCAAGCCAGGGGCTCAGCCCCGTGACGGTCCCACGTGGTTGGGATGTGTGGGAGCAGCCCCGGGTGCAGTGCTGGTGCCTCAGCATGGGCTTTGCAGTGCTGATCCCCAGCTAGGGACCCCTGCTCCCCTGACTTCCCTCTTTTTCTAATGACTTTCATTTCACTCTTTCCTTTTACTATTTTAGCAGAGAGATAATTCAGGCTTGCAAAACAAACCTACTTGCCAGCCCCCATGCCTATAGATTGGGAATTTCTGGAGGACTGCTATTCTTTACATGAAGACTGAGAATGATCTTATCTGTTTATTGATGTCCCATAGCTCTGATAATTAGAGAAACAGCCTTGCAGGAGGAGTGGGAGCCCTTTATAGCCTGTGAGCACAGGAGCAAGCTGAGAGCTGCCCGGGTGTGTGGGAGATCAGAGCCCCAGCTCCATTGCCCCGATGGGGCTCCTTCCTTCCCTCCTGAGCCTCCTGATATTCCTGCAGGGAAGGATGCACCTCTTCCCAACTGCGCTCCTTCCGATACGAAAGGCTCTTCACTGAGCTCTTGCATTGGTGGGGCTCAAATTAAGAGGCATTTGAAAAGCTCTTCAGAGCAAAAGATGCATGTGGAGAGGTAGCGTGGCTGTGAGCTTGCAGGCAAGCCGACAGCCCAAATCTCTGTGGACATCCTTGCCTGATCACCTTGCACTTTAACTTCAGCTCATGTTTAACCTCCTTTCTTACTCAGGACTTTATTCAAAACTACCTAGCAGTAAACATCCTGAGCAGCATCTGGACATGGGCTTGTCTGGTGATGCTGTAAAAAAACCTCAGGATGGGTTTTGCAATGCCTGGCACTGCCTTGGGACCTCTACTAGACTAAAGGAAGGTGAGCTATTGGAGGCATTAGGATTTTAAAAAATCATCTTATTTGCTTATTGATCTCCAGTAAAATCTAATAATTAGAAAAACATTTCTGCTAGACTGTTTGTGCTGTGCTTATAAAAGGGAGGAGATAAAATCCATTAGAAGATGACAGTGCTCCGATACTCTGCCTGTAATTTCTCTGGGAAGACAGACAAGTCCTCCTGCAGCTGACGTTATTCTAAGTCTCTAGGAAAATATTTCTAGGGCATCTCAGTGTCCTCCGGGCACACCAGGGAAGAATAAGAATGGGAAAGGAGTCTTGCAAAGACAAATCTTATTCCAATGGCACTGCCAGGCAACTGTCTGATGGGGGTTGCAGCCCCCAGGAGGCTTTCTAGTGATAGTATAATCTGGGTCTCCTTTCAGCAAGCTTGTGGGAACCATGTCCACAGGCTTCACCCCACTGTCCTGAGCAAAACTCCATGTCCCAACCACTATGGTGGCACCGCACCATAAAGAGCTGCGACCAAAAGCTCTGCACTCACACCCAAATCACAAACTAACCAGGAGGCTTTTAGCCTCTGGAAAAATGGGATTTGAAATGTTCCTACCCTAAACTGACAGAACCTTTACTCCTGTTCCACTTCCCACTTTGGTCTGTACCATTCTGTTGAGCGTTGCTACCTTTCTTTCCTTGCTGCTGCTTGGTGGTGTTTTCTCCCCCTCGGTCTGCTCGTCCCTCACTGGTGCTGCTTGCAGGATCATGTGGTCCAATGCCAGCTCTTGTAGGCTCTCAGCATGCTCCATTTTGGTTGCATCCAAGATGAATAATATTTTCAAATGCTCTAAATAAACACTAGATACTGATGTGGATGAATGCTTGCCTGAGATTTCAGGAATCTCAGCAGAGCTGGCACCTCGGCATTGTTGCACGCAGAAAGCGCAGTTCTGTGTGCATTGAAGGGCAGCTGCCCAACATCAGGCACTATGATGCTAGGGGCTGGTGCAGGAAACGAGGAAGCCACCAGGCTCTGATGCAAACAATTCCTTGCAGAGCACAAGGTGCTGAGATACGGCGTGGGGATTAAGAGGCTGAGCAGATCCGCGGCCATGTTATGTGTTGATCCAGTAGCGCGTGGCAGTACTGGGGCCATCCTGCCCCTGGGAGCAGCAGTAACTTGTGCCCGGCTGCAGGACAAGCACAGAGGGTGGCCAGGCTCACATGGGCCCTTGTCGGCTGCGACTTGGCCACCACGGCTCTGTGCTGCAGAGCCTCACCCATTAGCATTCGGTTCTCGTCGCGGCTTCATAAGCTGGTCTGACTTCATAAGATAAAAAAGTAATAACACTGCCCTCTATTATTTATTAGCAGCCTTTATGTCTCCCACAAAAAAAAAAAAAAAAAAAAAAAAAAAAAAAAAAAGAGAGAGAGAGAGAGAGAGAGAGAGAGAGAAAAGCCCATCCTCCTCCTTGCCTTCCTGCTGGGATGGTGCAGGAACAAGACATGACTCTGTCACTCCAGAGCCCCGTCAGCCTGGGCCTCACCAGGCTCTGGTTTTCCAGGCATGGAGGGCAGGAAAGGCATCCCGGAGTTACACTCAAGAGGTGAGATGTGCCCAGCAACGGTGTCAGCAGATAGCAATCAGCTAGCCCACTGGCCAGATTTTACAGCCCATGCTTGCATTGCGTTGAGCTTGGGCCTGGTGTTCCCCGCCACATGGGCCCACTAATGCGGGCAGCAGTGCCAAGGGGCCGCTGCAGCTACCCCAGGGCCCCAGGGCATTTGCGTGGGATAAGGGCTGAGCTACCCGGCGCACTCGCTCCGCGATGCTCACTTGGTCGGCTGTGGTTGGTGCTGGCTGTATTGACAGCACTCATTACCCTCGAGGGTCAATATTGGAATTACTCAGAACTCTGGACGGCAAAGCTGAATCAATCAGTTGATCAGCACGAGCCAAGGACAGCTCACAAGGAGGTATCGCTTCTCCAGGGAGGCCCTTGCAGAGAGAGAGGCTCCTGGGACCCACCTAAGGGCCTCTCTGTGCTCTCACTCTGCTTCTACCAAACAAATTGGCCCTTCTGCATCTTTCCTACAAGGGTAGAGCTGAGATTTGAAAAGAAACCCTATTTTTCTTTTAGCTCTAGCTCTCAAATTTAGCAAGTATGTAATATTACTTCTGTAGTTTCCTAAAACTAAGCTGGCCTTTGGCTCTCTCTGCTGTGTCACACTGAAATCCTTGCACTTCCAGCACCTCACATAAGGAAGCATATTGTGGATGCAGTTTAACTGGAGAGGAAAGCCTTCGTGCCTGTAGCTCGTATATTTGCTGTTTCCAAGTCCCTGATAAGGATGTGAATATTAGCGATAAAAGTATATCACTAACTAATCTAAAGATGTTGGACTGGGGCTAGTGTGCAGATACGCACCGTTGGCACACTTCATCGAGCCTCCTGGGGTTTCTGTCAAAGAAAGACATTCTCTAATATCTCAATGATATATTTATTCATCTTGCTTACTGCAGCACCGCATGGTCACGCACTGGCAGTCAAACTCCTGTATAAGCCAAACATTTGCAATTCTGTTTGACTCAGGTAGGTTTCTGCTAGACGACATCAGGTTGGAATTTGAATCTGCATCCATATGCAGAGCACAACAAAGTTCATGGGCAAAAGGAGCTGCAGGAGTCCATAGCCAGGGTCTACCCCAGCTGCCCACACTGCGTGCCCGGCACACAGACTCATAGATGTGCTGAAAATGCTGGCTTCAAAGCTCAGCACCTTGCTACCATCACCTAGCTTTAGGAAGAACAGCATCGTTGTACGTGCAGGTGTCCAGTGGGAATCACTGGAGTTTTGCCAGAGAAACAGCTGGTTGATTAGCCTTGCTAGTGACATGACTGGCTTCTGTTGGGTGGAAAGTGGCGGCGTCGCTATAGCAATATATATATCACTATAGCGATATATATCGCTATAGACTGGCAACCACTGGCCCTGCATGGGAGCCTGAGCATCTCCTGAGGTGTGTGGGGCACAGGGCAGTCCAGGTCTGGCAGAGGGGGTGGGGCACAGGACCTAACAGGCTATGCCAGATCCAAGGGAAAGGACCCCAGGATGGAGAGGGCCAAGGTCCACAGAGGACCTCCAAGGTTGAGTCCTCAGCTCCTTGGCCAAAAGGCCTCTTTCCTCCTCTTCTTCTGGGAGCAGAAACCTCATGGACTGCACAGGATCATCTCCTAGGCTGTCAAGATGTGTCTCACTTAAATAAGATCTTCACCGGGCTGCTTTCTGGATCCCTGCAGTGTTATTTATTTAGATAGTTTTAGTTTAAAATTAATCAGAAATGGAGAAAGAGCCAGACACACAAAAGAGACTCTAAATAATTCTGAATGATTGAGAACATCATGATTAATGGGATCTGCCAATGCCATTGGGGTGGAAGCAGCCTTCCAAAAAATGGATTTATGTTAAATGAAAAAATACAATAATGTCATTCACAACAGAAGGAAACATGCCATAGAAAAACCTGCCTTCAACAAGAGTCACCTATAACTTGAGCTCACAATGAACAAAAACTTAACTTCTGTAAGCTCTCTGTGTCCTGCTTCTAAATTCATTCATTACATTTGATTATCTTCAGTCCTCCCTGAGTGTAATATATTATTTCTTACAGAATTCACCATGCTTCATATCAGGCATGGTTTAATATTTCATACAGTTCATTAAATAACACATTCAGTTCAGCTCACAATGCCTTATTCATAATCCCATAGACATCCCTGTGAAACCACAGAGAAACAAAAAGAGAGAGAGAAAAAAAAGAAAAGATATATGGAGAAGCGAGAGGATGAACGGAAGCATTGATGCAAAGGGAAGCGCAGCGACCCTGGCAATTAAAGGCACTTTGCAAAACGAGAGGATAAGGGAATGGGTCTGGCTCCTTGTCTGCTGCTTTGCCGCATGCGCAGGATGTCCCTGATTAGGAGAAATGGAAATGTGGAGTTTTGCCACTGGGCAGGCTCACCAGAGCTCTCTAGGATGTACTTCGCTCCGGCTGCGGCGTCGGGGACGCACCAAGCCCACACGTGCCCTCCGCGTGTTGGACCTCGTCCTCGCACCGACCTCCTCGGCTCCATTCAAGCAGCACTTTCCTACTGCCAACTTTCCGTCTGCAAAAAAGGAAACAGGAGATCCAACCTACAAGCCCGCTCCGGGGATGTGCACTGTGAAAGCTTTTTATAGGATCTAGGTGGGCTTAGGCATCTGGTTGAGGTGACCCAACCGCGCAATATCTCCCCACCTCGTTGTCCGCCTGCCTTCATTAACATGATATTTTTGAAAGCTGCTTTCAGGCATTTTATCTCGATGACAGCGCGTCTAAAAATGTACGCTGGCAGCACGCTGCTGGGCTCCGCTCGCTGCTTTTGTTTGCTGCTGTCGTTCGTTTTGTTACAGGCTCTACTGAATCATGGGCAGCCCAGAAACCGGGGCTGATTCAGAAGCAACACGGCTGTGCAAACCACGAGGCTGGCCCAGGGAGCCTCTCCCCATGTGCTGTGTGCTAAATCAGCTCCAATTCGGGCTCTTCCTGACACCAGGCACTAGTCAGAGCAGAGATTTTCCCCAAACTCGCCTGGAATGCTTCCAAATCTGCTTTCTGCAGAAATGCTGGAAATAATTCACTCCCAAGGAAAGCCCAAGCCCAAAGAACTTCATCTGCTTGTGTTTTTTCAGTAGAAGGTTATACAAACACGACCGAAAGCTCCAATAAGAGTTAATCCAGCCATCGCTTTTGCAAGGGCACTCGCTGTATGATGGGCTAAGGCTACTGCGTGGTGGAGTCTATTACATGTGATTAAAATTAATAATTTATACAGAGCTGCACTGGTTTCCTTGTAATTTCTTGTGAGCAGCGATTCCTCCTTGGCAGCTCTGAGGATGCCAGGGGCACCCATGGAAGATATAGTGGGAAAGGATGAGAATGTCCGTCAGAAGAGGACTCAGAATGTCCTCCTGGTCCTCTGCACCTTCTGGTGCCCTATAAATGTATGAGCTCATAAGTGGGATCAGACTGTGGCCCCAGCAATAAATATCCTTAGTTAAATCTGCATAGCAAATTGAGATCTACATTACACCCAGTCCACAAGAGCTGCAGTGTGATCCACTCTTCAGGACCAGGATTGTCCTCTCTTTGCCAGGAAAGCCCCATGGAGCACCCGAACTTCAGAACAAGCACCTCCAAGGAGTCACTATTTAAAGATTTAGAAGCAGGAGACAGTTGTGGCTAGGCCTCTAACTGTGCCACATCCTTGGGCCTGTCTTTTAACTCGCTTCTTTCTTTGCTCCAGGACGTGCTTTGCCTGTTTGTGTGCAAGTGGTGACGGTGAGGACTGGCTCTTGCTCCTTGCTCTGTGCCCAGAGGAAGGGGAGCCTCGAAGCTCTGCCCTCACATGCTTGTTCTTGATGGCCAGAATCCAATCTCCAAGCAGGAGATAAGCCAAGACCTGCCAAGTGCTATTCTCAGCTGTTTGCCTATATACATGGCCATATTCAATGTTATCCTCTCTTGGCAAGGGAAATCTGCATCCGTGTGTATCCGAGATGGCCCAGTCCTTGTGACCTCTGCACAAGAGGTCCCTAAGGGCAGGGAAAGGTCCTTCCAGCCACCTGCTGCCCAAGTCCCAAAGGTCAGAAGATCTACCTTTATGAAGACAAAAACTTGCCCCAGTGCCAGAACTACTCATGAGGAGTTGGCCTCAGAAGTTTGCCCGTGTGGTGGATGGTTTTAGCTCCCAGCTCTCCATCTTGTAGCTTCACAGTCTGCTCACCATCCTGCCTCCATGGTGGGTCAGCTTTGCTGCCTTCTCCCCTTTCCCTCCTCCCACCTAATTTGCCAGCACAGAAGAATTACAAGAACAGAAGGCAAAGGGAGATTTTCCTCCTTTATTTTTATTTCATTTTTCTTGGCACCCATCTCTTGCTCTTTCGCCAGCCCTCTTGGATTCCTCTCGCTGGCACCCACGCTGCCCGCGCAGCCTTCCTGGTGTGTTCTGGCCAGCGGGTCTGGGGGGCTGCAGAAACACAGAGCATCTCACCGAAACCCTTCCCGGGTGCCCCGTGCGTGATGGGCATCACTGATGGATGAGAAACCTACCAACTGGAGCAGGCACAGAGGTTTTGATCATCCTTCCACCTCAACTCAAGCTCTCCTAGCTCCACTGTGTCCCTCTTCACCTGCTCAAAGAGCGCGTGCACTGGGGAGTTATACGTCAGGGTAATGATTTTTTCTGTTTTGTTCTCTGCTCTCCTCTGAGTAATTCCTAGTATTCAAGATGCCTTTTATTTCTTTTCTTTTTCTTTTTTGGTTTTTTTTTTTTGACCTCTGCTGAGCAATGAGCTGATGTTTTCAGAGAACTATTTATTATAACTCCAAGATCTTGTTCCTGAGAGGTAATAGCCAGCTCAGAGCCCATCATTTTATCTCTGAAGTTGGGGATGTTTTTTCCCATGTGCATCGCTATTTACCAGCGCTGAATTCTTCCTGTCATTTTCTTGGCCAGGCGCTCATCATGGGATCCTCCTGCCAGGTCTCATAGTCAGCCCTTGCCCATAATATCTGCAATAATTTCAGAGCACCAAAAAAAAAGCTGTCATTTCATTGTTCATTTCCATCCTCTCCTGAGCTACTCAGCCTGCACAGAGAGACGAGAAAGAGGGAGACGTCTTCCCCAAGTGGGAAGCAAGCAAGAACACCTCCACCCATGCACAGCAGCGGCATCAGCAGTGGGTCAAGCACACGGTATCACAGGCAGGCCTGGTGCCCCTCATCCATCTCTGAGACTGACAAACACCAGTGCACTCAGTTTGCCTAGGAAGTTTGTTGTGAAGTAGAATTAAAGGGTCTCCAATGACCATAAAGATCAAAAACTTTCCCTGGAGCAGATGCCGTGGTCTTCCTGCTGCGAGCAAATGCTCCACCAAATCAATACTCTCCAGGGAATTCTTGCAGGTGGTGGATGGAATAAAGTGATTCACAGTATTAAAAAAAAATAAAATAGAGAGACATCAGAGCTCCTGGAAGCCATTCAGCTGGCATCACAAGGTCTGCAAATAACAGACGCCCAAAGGAACTAATGTTTTAAGCCAAAGCAATTTGGGTAACAGGACAGGCTGGGGGGAAAAAAACCCACAGCGCCAGATTTTGGATTATGTTGCACATCAGTGCTAAAAAAAAGACACACATGTGAGTGTAGAGTCGAGACACGCGTTTTATAACCACATTCCTGGCGTGTCACAAGCTTCACTTGCTCTTGTGCTTCCCGTGCACCACGTGTATTGATGTGCAGGAGAGAGGGCAAAGGAGCATCTCTCGCCAAGGTCCCCTAATTGCCGGCTTTGTTTGGTCAATAAGGCTATGCACAGGGAACGGCAGGATTCAAGCTGTCCAAAAGTATCTCTCTTAAAAATATCGGATGAAGATTTGAGCCCCCACAGAGTTGAGAGTGTGTGTTTTTCTTCTGTAAAAAAGAAAAAATCAAACCTTTCTGTTCACTTTCATTCCTAGGAATCAACAGGGGACCTGGAACTGCAAATAACCTTTTTTTTCTGGGAGGGAGAAAGAAATAGTTTCCTCCCTTTCCTCCCCCACAGCTAATTCAGTGTCTGCACCCTCAGTCTTTCTCTCTCTCATAGGAAGCAGAGGAAGACAAAGGCAGCACCTGCCCAAGAAGGCCTGAGGCATTGACCTGTACATCATCCAGTGACATGAGCTCTGAGGTGACATCACGTTGATGTCATATGACATCATGCGGGCCTGGTGGACCCAACTACTTGCACCCTGGTGTGATGCAGTGCTGAGGCATCCCTGGGCATCCAGAGGGCATCCCTGGGAATGTCTTGCAGAAAGCAGGTAGTTTTGTGTATCTGGCCAACATCTCCCATTGCATCCGTGAGGAATAAACCTGTAAAGAAAGTGCAAGATGATTGACACCTTCCAGCGTGTCTTCAATCCTTCATTACTGTGCTGGTCTCCGGTTTGAGCAGAACAGCTTTTCACAGCAGAAGCAACATCCCGGGTGACCTTTCTGTATCTGATCCCCGGTCTGTCTGGAACTTTTAAGGATTTATTAAATTGTTCAGGAAGGTTTATCAGGCTGAGCCTGTCAGTGCTGTGAAGCATCAGCCCCCAGGGCTGAGTTACTGCTTATAAGGAAGGGCCTCAAGGGTGGGAGCTTGTGTGCGCTCAACACATTTAGGGAGCTTTAGTCTGTGGAAGGCAGGGGTGGGCAAGTTCCCGACGGTTTAAGTGACTCCAGGAGAATATGGAATTCATGTCCCAGTGCTCAGGGAATGGTAAGACAAGCAATGGAAGATGGCTTCCTGGAAGGCACTGGAACAGGTTGCACAGAGAGGTTATGGCATTTCCACCTCTGGATGGTCCTGAGCACCTACCCTAGTTGACCAAGTTTGGAGCAAGAATATGCACCAGAAATCCTCCCCAAGCCCAGGTATGCTATAATTCTATTCTCTGATTTTTATTATATTTCACTTTCTAAGCTGATTCTCCTTCCGCCTCTCTCATACCCACACACTCACCAACACCTGGGACATGCACCTGGGTAGTCTGTGCGAGGTCAGTCCTGCACAGCACCAAGCAGGGCTCGCAGCTGAGTGCTCACTGCACCTGCTGCATTCTTCATGGTTGGCAGCAAGAAGCTCATTTTTGGATAGATCTTTTATTCTCTTTGAGAAGCGACAGGTCTTATGAGTGATTTTTCATCTCAAAATATTGATGAGTTCATTCTGTGCAAGTCTTAGGCAAAGTTGTTGCCTATTGTCTTCTTCTTCCTCATATTTTGAGTATCTTACAGCTACCAGCTGTCTCTCCATTGGAAGAAAAAGGCACACCCAATGTGCCATAGCCTTCTCACCATCCTCCACTTACCTGAGGACAGGTCTTTCCACTGAGATCTTGGTGCAAGCTATGCAGTCCTTTGTGGTTACTAGTGTCAGTGCTGTCAGCCATGTCTTTGGGAATCAGTACAAACCGTTCTCTTACTCTTACTCTTACTCTTACTCTTACTCTTACTCTTACTCTAATGTTTCTTCAAGATCTTGATGATGATATAGATGGTGATCTAGAGCTTTATGCTCACACATGAACATCCCCATTCCTAGGCGTTCATATCAGTCTTCACCTGACACAAATTTTACAGTGCCATGAGCCCAGTGCTCTACTGATGTCTGTCTTGAAGGACAACTTAAAATTGTATCTCTCTCCCTCTGGCCCTTTCCATCCACTTGGAACCCAGAGATGTGCTAGGCTGGCTCATTGCAGCTGATACACCAATTATCAGCTAGTGAGAAAACAGACCCAGGGAAAGGTTGTGGGTCCGCTCCTGAGGTCCGCTCTGAGGAGCAAGCCATTAGCTGATTATGGGCAAGATTTTGCATGCAGAAGGATGTAATTTCAGTGAAGATGAATTAGGTTCAAGCAGTGCTGAAGAGTAGGAGAAGGAAGCAGGGCTCCTGGGGCTGCTGGCACTGCCCAGGGTAGAGATGGAGCACAGCACCAGCGACAGAAGAGCTCCAAGGCCACTGTGTTTGTCACTGGCCATTGTGGGAGGATGGCAAAGTGCCATCAGGTTTCAGCTTTCCTAAATCTGCAGTTGCACGCAGGAACTGAACTTCCCCATTCACCTCACTAGTTGCCATACTGGGCAAGGTATCTCCACAGGGATGGCAAGTTAGGGCTGGAGACCACATTTGGAAAGCTCTGACTCCTTCTAATGGAAGTCCACAGCCATAGGAACATAGCCTGAGCAGCCAGCTCATCTCTCCTGTGCTTTATATCCCAGGAGGGGAAGGAAAAGAAGGGTCTGGAGGAAGCTGAGCAGAGAGCCAACTAGCGTGGGGGCAGTGCTAGGGGGACGGAAGCACGGATCACCCCCTTCCCTGATTCATGTAGGTGCCCCATGTCATGCCAAACAATGCGATGTATCAGAGCTCGGTGTGACAGCTTGGCATTCTGTGGTCGTCTATAGCAACTGAGCCACCTTGGAAGGCTGCACTGCATGTGTGGGCTTGAAATTATGTGGTTGTTTTTGTTCCCTCTCGAAAAAAGACAATCTGATTTGTATGTAACTCTGAATAAATTCCTTGTTAACCTTTAGAGCCATCTGGAGGGAGAGTCATTCCTCGTTCCAGAGCACACCGCGTCAGTAGGAGGGAGAGTTCCTGCTCCAGCCAGATTTTACAGGAGTTGGCATCAAGAGAGCTGGAAACACAGCCATGGGGTTATTCAACAGGCAGCGAGCCGGGCGGGCTCGCCCAATCGATGCTCCCTCCAGAGTCAGCTTGGCTTGAGGGGCTTTGCCAGTGGTGACAGCGGTAGGGCAGTGAGGACACCTGGCTAGCTGAGACACAAGAGAGAAGCTCAGCCTTTGTCCAGACCCAGCCCAGGCAAAGCCTGGCCTCTGGAGAACATGAAGATGTTTGCATTCAGAGCGTCCAGCCGCTAGTTAGCTGGCCGTTCATATTGATCTACCCCTTTCACTTCCAGTCTGGACCACAGCCTGGAACAGGAACAGTTTCTCTCTCATTGTCTTTGGTAGAAGTGGAGACAGAAAGTACTGGAGGAGAAGAGAACCCTTTCTATGAACAAGCTCATTCCTGTGCTCACGGGGTGAAATCCAGGGAAGCGCTGAGGTGTGAGGGTCTGTTCAAATCAGGGTAACCATTTCTGAAAAGCTTCATCCCAACGGAGAGTCCAGGGTCCCACGGTTCTAGAAGCCTGAGGACATGCAGGTACTGCGTCCATCCCTCTACCTTTTGGGTCACGTTGTCCACAACAGCACACTCTGTACCTGCCACCAGCCTTTTTGAAGACCTGAGCTTTGAAGTTTGACTCTGGAGCGTTTAGGGTTCAGGTCTGCTCCTCATGCTCAGATTGTGTCTTGGGTCACATAGAGCAGCTGGCGCAGACCATTCACATTCCCCAGCAGCATCATTCAGCTTGCAAAAGAAAACGCTCTCCTGGGATTACTGTGCCTCAGAGCAGTCCTCTGGTATGTCTGTCCTACACCTGAAAGACATTCATTTGGCTCCAAGGCTTATTCCAGAGTCTCTTCTCCAATGACACTGTGTCTGGCAGTCATTAACTGCCATCCTTGCAATGCTGTTGACATTCTGGGCTCTGACTGCAAAGTTCCTGCCCCTTTCAGCTGGAGCTGCAGCACCTGGCTGGCCAGTCACGTTCTGAGGAAACCTCACACATCCTTTGCTGAGTGCATTTGGTGCCATCTCCTCCTGCAATCACCTCAACTTAGTTTTCACCCAATGTGAGCAATAGCTCTTTAAATCTTTCTTGGAGTTTCCTCCTGGCTGGGCTTGAATCCTGAATGCAGCATTGTACTGAGGACATGGAGTCAACTAGCACTGTCTTAGCCAGGATGCTCTATCAGCTGTCTTGCATAACTCACCTTTGTATGGATAGAGATGCTTTGTGGGCCCTTCTAAAGCCCCTGTAGATTTCTGATCTTTGTTACTAGCACCTGAGATGATCATAGACTGTATGCGCTTGTAGAAAGGGGATTGATCCTACCTGGTGTTCATGGATAGTGAGAGGAAGGACACAGAGGATCTCAAGCTGCCCATGTCATCTCTGTTGGGTAGGATATTCTCTACTGTAAAGATTTTCAGAAGCTCCTCTGGGAATTTTATATCCAGGAGAGCAGTTGGTTGCAGTCTAGGTGGGCCACAGACCTCAAAGCAATTCCCAAAGCTACATGGTTGTGATGGCGTTGAGAGAAGACCCCAAAGACCCCTTGTGAGAGCAGGTCAGTGGCACTCAAGGAGTAGGAAAGAGGTCTCCATCCTCTGTTTCATCCCTCAGAGAGGCTCTTTTACCCCTGATAGAGCACCTGGGTGCTACAGCACCTGGCCTGGGAGCACCCAAGGGGGCTGAACACTCCTTACACCGAGCCACAGGTCCCACCACGTGCTGGGCACAGCACCGGTGGCCCTGGGGCTGCGGACACAGCGGGGCCAACACTGCACCCGTCCCCTGGCTAGTTGTGCCAGTTGGCAAGGGGCAAAGAAGGGGACAGGGGACACATCCCCCCAGTGGCTGAGCAGTGGCAGCCTGAACAATAAAAGCAATTAGAGTTCCAGCAAAGGAGAAAGAGAAGAGGGGAGCGCAAGCCAAATAAACACAATGTAACTTTATTTTCTTTCTTTCTGTGCTTCTTTTAAAATTTATAAATATTTTGAAAACTTTCCAAAAGGAGGGAAAAAACAGCAAGTTGCACATCAGTGACTCAATGCAGTGTCACTCTGTTCATTAAGAAAGAAGGAAATCAAACTATTACTGGAATTAATAAAGAAAAATCTCTTGGTTGACAAGGAAAGAGGGGGAGGGGGAGTTGTTTTAAGCCGATCCGCTTGAACAACAGCGTGGCTGCTTTCCAACCATGCTGAGATCTGTCTGAAGGTCTTAATTATAAGCAGCTCAAAAAAAGCCAACAAGAAAAGGAATTTGCAACACAAAAGAAATAAATTAGATCTTGAGTGCCTCCATACATACTAAAATGCTGGGCTACTGATGAGGAGGAACCTTCCTGATCCCGCCAGGCCTGCTGGGCAGCCCGGGGCAGGACCAGTGCCCAGGGGCCCTGGCCATTGAGGAAGACCCTGGAAACTGCCCAAGAGCCCAAGGATAAGCCAGGAGCAAGAGCCCAAGGATAAGCCAGGAGAGCACTGGGATGAAGGAAGCCTTTGGGTGAAGGAGCTCAGCTGCAAGGGTTGTAGGCACCTCCCTGCAGCCAGGCAGGGGCTTCTGCCCTGTCTTTGGATGTCATGGAAGGAGAGCAGAAGTGGAGCACTCTCAACACCAGAATTTGAGTTTCGGGACTGCCTTCAGTTAAAAAGAGGTTTGCTAAGGCCAAGAGCTCCAAAGACCTTAGAGGGGCTCTTGGTTGCAGCAAAGTCCAGCAAATTATTGCTCCTCTCTTTCCCTTTTAAGCAACTCTCATAATGCTTTGCATCATGACTCGTACTCTCTGAACTCCATTAATTCACTCTGTCATCTTCAGTCTGATAATTGGAAAGATTGTTTGCCTTTATTGAATAGAAACTTCTAATTCTCCTGCACCTTCTTTTTATGCATTGATCTCTTGCAACCTCCAGAATAATCCTTTCCATTGGATCTTTTTAAGACTTGGTGCAGATATTATCTCTTCCTGCTTCTATTTGTGTTTGCGCAGTGTGTCCTCATTAATTAGGATGTCTTGTTGGACAGAGTGTTGTCTTTCGAGAGTTCCTTTAGTGATTTGTTTACAGATGTCAGGTTAGCAATAAATTGGGAGAAATAATTGACCTTTCCTGTAAGACGTTGCTAATCCTGTTTCTTCTTAACTGTTTCCAATTTTTAGTGTACCTCAGTGTTTTTCTTAATCAGTTGTTCAGACCAGGAGAACATTAGGGTAGCTACAGTAAGGAACATGTAGTGGTGATATAATTTTAATGATTCATTCTCCACTTCTTGTTAATTCTTTGTATTTTTAGAGTGCTGTTCAGAAGCTGTTATGATTTTAAATAATTTTCTTAAAAAAAAAAATCAAAGCTCTCTTTTTCTTTTTTGTTAGTAGTTGCATTGCTGTTATGCCTAAGGTTGTGGCCGGGATCCGCTCTGCAGAGCACTGGGCAGGCACAGAGCTGAAAGATCAGCCCAGCCTCTGATCCCAGCAAAATAGATTCCGGCATAGATGTAAAGAGAACAGTCAGCAGAACATTTCTATTAAAAACAGTTAGTTTTAAACAAGTTAATTTTCCCAATTGATCAGGCCACTGTAAAGATGAATCCCATATGGCAGGCTAAGCATAACTGTGGTACTCTCATTAAAATCGCTCAAACTGTTTTTTTACCTAAGAGTTCAAACTTTTGCAAGTTGTCTACAGCTACTTGGAAGACAACTAGCTTTTGTTTTAGAAGAAATTGTTCAGTTTTTAAATTGTATTTTAAAAACTACTAAAATATAATCCTTGACCACTAGCAAAACAACCATTAAGGGTTCTGTGACGCAATCTGCTATTCCAAGGAACCCATAATGAACAATTCAGACATTTACTTACAGTTACAAAATACAGCCAATCCTGGTCAAAACTGTGTTTGATAACAATGTTAAACCCCAATCGAGCAATTCCCTTTCCCACCAGTCAGGCATTGGCCCCAGCATTCCCTCTGTTGCTCCATTGCATCTCATTTCTGTGGGGACCACGCAGTCGATGTCATGTGAGATGAGCCCCAGGTAATGTGCATCCGCAGTACAAGCTCACGCAGAGCCTTGTGGCACCTGGAGCTATGTTGAAAACGGTGCTAGAACCATCGGTTTATAAATGATACGTTCATTACTGCACCCTTTTACCTTGTTTCAGGAGCCACTATCAATTTAAGGCAACGCTGCAAATTCCACATTATCTCCAGGATATAATTGCTGTTGGGATGCTCTCAGTTGTCATTTGGTGGTGTGTAAGACACCAACAGTGTCCCCTTGGAGGAGCCTGCAGAAGAGGAACTGTGGTGAATTTTCCAGTCTCCCCATTCAGAGCACTGCAAATGATTTCAGCATTCGGGGTGAAAGGCGCTCAGCAGCAGAAGACACACACACCTCAACCACCTACCCTCTTCCCAGCCCAAGCGCACCTACCATGAGGAATATTTAAATGAAGTATCGCACCAGTGGAGGAAGACTTGATGTCTGTCATCTGCCAGGTGAAACAAGAGCCTGGATGTCCTCCAGCTCCTCGTGCCTGCTTACTGCTGTTCATAGAATCATTCTGGTTGGAAAAGTCCTTCAAGATCATCGAGTTCAGCTGTGCCATGTGTTTTGAGGTGGTCTTTCTGCCCCAAAGGCATAATTCTCCCCTCTATTCTTTAAGAAAGGCTTGGAGAGACAGGCTGTTGGGCATTGTAGCCAGTAGGTAAGTCTAGTTTTCTTGCTCTCATTCCTGAGTCTTGGGCTTCAGAGCACACAATTCCACATAGCTTGGCTCATCCGACCAGCCATGCTACTTTCCCTGGAAGCTCAGTTCCCAAAGCACGTCCTTCATTTGCACAGAAAAGCAATAAATGTCTCGATATCTGTTTGCAAGCTCACAGTGAATAGAAAAGCACATCTTGAAGAGGGCTGACATGCCCTCGGCTGCGTTGGTCCACTCACTGCCCTCATTGCCAAGACCCTGGGCCTGGCCAGATGCTGGTGTCCCTGCATGTCCACGGCAGCATTGGCTCCAGAGATGGTTTTATTTAGCTATTTAGAGGTAGGCAGTGGGTAATATGATAATCTTGCTCCACTAGGTGCTTTTCCAGTAACCCCTGCAGTCAGCAGAGGCTTCCAGGGAGGAAGACCTGCAGAACCAAAGCTATGACCACAGCTCCTTGGTGGCTCTGCCCGGACTCAGACAGGGCAAGGCAGTCTCTCAGGAGCTTGCTGGGCTTTGCCTGCCATGTTGACAGTCCTAGGAAAACCTCCCAACCTGCAGATTTTCCTCACTGGTTTGGGCTGGTGTTCAGTGCAGAGCAATACTCTGCCCCGCTTTCCAAAATCACTGTGGGGAGGGATGGACAAACAGACAGACATGTTATTGTAAATATTATATTATGGTTGTTATTGGTCTTCAAAAAAGGCAAGAAGGAGGACCCGGGCAACTACAGGCCGGTAAGCCTCACCTCCATCCCCGGGAAAGTGATGGAGCAGCTCATCCTGGCTGCTGTCTCCAGACACATGGAGGAGAAGAA
>JAVCKT010012399.1:0-16000 GCA_032273925.1 Rhynchotus rufescens | reverse complement strand
ACAGTAAAGAAGTTCCTCCTCACCTGGAGACGGAACTTCCTGTGCTCCAGCTTATGACCATTACCCCTCGTCCTATCACTGGCCACCAGTGAAAACAGCTTGTCCCCCTCCTCCCTGCATTCTCCCTTCCTGAACTTATACTTATTAATCATATCCTCTCTCAGCCTTCTCTTCTCCAGGGAAAACAGGCCCAGCTCACTCAGTCGGTGAGTCAGTTATTGTACTTCATCAGATATTCCTTGCCATCCTGAATGTACCTGAACACACTGAACTGTACATGCTCTAGTTAATCTGGAAGATATATGATGTCGACTAATACCTAACTAAGTTTAATTTATACTGTCATGGGGCCTTGCAGAGCAGCAATCTGATATGAAGAGTGGAATCACAGAGAAACAATTAGAGTGCAATAACATGCATCAGTGACACTAGCTGAGTATATCTAGATCTAGTAAGGAGATCTACCACCAAAATAAAGTGGGAGAGCCACAGAATGGACTAAAATTTAACTTCTGATATGACTCAGTTTTCTTATGCACTCTATAATGCTAGAATAAAAGCTTTCTCCTCTATCCTAATAGGACAGTTCCATCCTAAAATACTACTTAAGCCACAACAGGGATTTTTATATGGGGATAGAGCAGTTAGGTACTGAACTTCATTAAATTATAAATAACAAAAAGTTTTGCTTAAACTTATTTAAACTCTATGTGTCAAACAATGTGATGTGGCAACTCATTTTACTGTATGAAAAACGTGGTGCTGGTTCAGATGAAGTCATAGGTAGAATGCCGACAGATTTCAATAGATTTTGTCCATTCTGACCCCTAATTTATCCTTAGCATTGTGTATAGCTGAAATCTTTAAGGATAAAATCTTGGCTTGATGAAATTTAATGGCAAACCTCCCATAAATATCAGTACATCCAAAACTTAAATCTAAAAGGTCAAGCAGATAATGCTGGGTGAGGCATCAGCGTAATCAGTGAATGTTATATAAAACACATACTTGGGCAAATGCATTATTATTTGAGAATATAAACAAGAAGTAAAAACTACTACTACAACTACTACTACTACTACAAAAAAAAAAAGAGTATTAAATAAATGATATACACTTATAAAGTTGAAAAGTTAATATTTTTCCTCTGGATTAGTGTACAGATTTTTAATTGTGCAATACTTTCACCTATGCTATAACCACTAGGCGAGTTACGTTTAGAACAGTTTAGATAACTTACTTCTAGATGATGAAAATATAGCATTGCAACTTGATATATCTGTCTCTCACAGGGGATTTTCAAATAGAAACAAGCTCCTGATTAGATCTCTCGTCATCATACGCTGCCTACTACAGCAGGCAATGATTTTTCTTTTATGGAGTGGCTGGCCCTAATGTTTCCAATACACATGTAAGAAAAGTCATCTTAGAAGAAAGATATCAGCTTAGTGGAATAATGTAGTGCATACGATAAAGGTAAGTAAGTGGATTAAGCATAATAAACTAGGGCTGTGGAATGTAAAGGTAGATCTGATCAGATTGATGTAATTTAAGATCCTGCAGAAATCATTGCAGAAGTATCAGTGTTTTTAAGAGTGCAAAGATTTCAGTCAATATCTATGAACAAAGCAGGGCTAGAATATCTTTAAGAAATAATCCAAGGGAATGAAACAGAAATAGATCCTAGACATTGTACTAGATCTGCTATATTCAAATAAACTGTAAAGTAAGGGCCAGTGTTCTTGACATGAACATATATTTACTATTATAGGGATAGAATATTTTTGGCTTTGAAAAGCCGCGTAAAAGAGTTAAGCAACTATATATGCTGTGAGAAGTTTCTTGTTTACTTGACTTCTCATTGCATCTGTTGTTAACTGGGTCATCTTGCACTGTTCTTTCAGAACATATATGTTTTCAGTGTTCAGCTTAAATTCAGATTTTTTAAAATAATGAAAGCTATAGGCATTAAGCCAATAGAACACTTTTATTTTTTTTTTTCTGAGTAATATGCATGTAGATTTGTAGCTGGCATTGTTTAAGATTGTTACTTTGGTTTAATAATGTGTTCTCAAGCAGTTTCTAGGGTTTTTTTGCTGTTTTTGTCCTTTTTCCTATTGTTTTTGATTACTTGCACTACAAATATGTATACAAATTAAACAAATCCAGATTCCTAAATTTACAGTATTAAAGTAATGATTTTTCCTCTGCATGATGCTTCCTTACTTTTCACTTTTTGGGAGAACCGTAGCTTGTCTAAAGTTTCAAGCAAACATTTAAGGAAATCCTATTATTTATACTGTTTAAGCTGCAGTCGCATGAGCAGAGCCCAATATTATGTAAGTGAATTATTTAATTAGCCATAGCACACTGAAAAAAAATATTTCTTAAGCTAGTTCTGAAAAGTATAGGTTTGAATGTATCACTTGTTATCTGATATGATAAGGTATCCCCTAGTGATATTAAACTTTGTAGCCTTAAAACCTATGTTACTTATGAAACAGATGTTTAAACTTCTTGATACACGGAAGTGTATGTAGAATCCCACCATTTTAAATCTAATTAGTGTTTAATAAGCCATTGGAAATATTGTCATTCAGTGCTTACAAATTAATCTTGATCTCTTAACACATGCTGATATTTTGAAAGAGTAATTATTCAGAAATAAATAAAAAAAGAGGTCTGAGTTAAACTGAATTAACATAAACAGCTCCCATGATTATTTTATGTGCTTCCAACAGAGAGATGTTAATAGTCTCCTCATGACTTTATAGTAAGATCTCTATAACAGAAGGACTGAAAGGACTGAAAAGTGGTCTGCATCATGTTCAGCCTTTCTCAGTAAAACACAATTAGCACGGATCAGAATGGGAGAAAGAACTACAGCACTTTCAGAGTGATATTCCAGGTTGGAGCAATGTACCTTCTTTGTCAGAAAATTATATGCAAACTAAGCCTGGAATCTGCTAATAAACCTGGCTGCTTTTCAGCTCACACACTGTAAATTAGAGAGTGCACTTGAAATTGAATTGAGAATTCTGTCGTTGATACATGTGTCAGAGAAGAATGCTAGCCAGTCTCCCAGGTCTGTGCTGCCTACATGGTACCACCTTTAACAGTAAATGCATAACCTGACACACTTCACACACACACACACACACAACCATGTATACATATGTATGTACATGCATACGTACATGCAAACACACATGTATTATCTCACTTTTAGAAAAGCCCAGGTACAACAGATATCCTACTGCACGTCTAGTTTTGGAAACAGTTAGATATAAGCTGTGCATAACACTTGATCTTTTACTAACACAAAAGCTCTGTTCTTACTACAGACTTGGAAAGTGTAAGGACTTCACAGTCCTGAACTCCTTTGAAGCAGGGAGAAGAGGGAATAGAAAAGAGCAAGCACAAGAGATTCAATTCTTGATAGTGAACAGTAAAGCCAATGAGATTTTCGATGCATATTATATTAAAAAGAGCAACCTGGATGGAAGCTTGTATTTTCTCTTTTCTAAATCATGAATAAAAATATAATATTCTTTTTCAACATCAGAATTTTCAAGCTTCTTTAGAAAGCCTTGATTCTGGAAAAAGCTAAATAATAACCAGAAGTGTGATTCGGTGGCTAATTTTGAATAGCTAACAAAGACAGCTCTGAAATCATTGGCAAAAGAGGGGGGGAACAAAATTCATCTCTTCATTGCAAATGACTTCCACATCTAAAAAGGAACATCGAGGATTTGAGAGATTACCATAAAAAAAGAGTGACTATTACAGTGTTTATATACATATTCAGTTAATTAGATTTTGTTTCTTTTGTTTTTTACTTAAAGATTGCATATTGCATAAATAATCACATAGACGTTTGTCCTTCTCAACCACTGCTGCCTTAATAAGATTTCCATCTTCTTCTGCAAGGAAAAAAAAATGAACAGGAGCAACAAAAACATGTCAAAAGATCAGAAACAGATGGTAAGAGACTTTGAATATGCAGGCTCAAAGGAGGTCCCGCTATAGAGAACACGGATACACTAGAAAAAAGGCAGCTCATCCAAACTGCATTGAATAGTGAGTAATGAGTGACAGACAGATTCAACCAGGGCATGGCAACAGCTGCCAATACTGCTTGATTCTCTCATCACTTTTGAATTATCTTACAAACGAATTTCTCTCATAATAACATTTTGGATGATGAGTCATGCTAATGCATACAGATGCTATAGTCTACAAACTAGTGGCAATCCCAGAAAATCTAGACCTTTTACTTAACTTTCTTTCAATATAACTTCAATCAGTATCACCTTAATGGAATTGGCCCTGTTCAGTAACCGACTTTCCAGTCAAGAATGTTCGCCAAAAAAAAAGACTCCCTTTGGATTTCTAGGTGATAATACAAAAAGTGCTTAGAGCAGAAATAGGATTGAGACAACACTGAAATGTGAATTGCTTAACCTTTCAGTTAATACATACCAGAATTGCACATCAGAAAATATGAGCAGATTCTGCCACAAGTATTTGGAATCAGAGCACCTCCACAGGGAGCCAGTCTTCAAGAGAACTCCAGTCTTGGTTAAGATCTGGTCTGGCAAAGAGCTAAGGTTTTGCCTAACTTTATATGTGAGCAGGTCTCTCTTGTTCATTCCACACTGGAGAAGGAGTAACCTTTAGCTTGTTAACTAATGCTGCTTCTGTTTGTAAGACTACCTTGTGTATGCCTGAAAATTATTTGAGCATACCTGGTAGCAAATTATCATAAATAGCATTTGTAAGCATGATGGATCTGATGGTCTCTATAAACTGAATTCTGTCAGAATCAAGGTAAATCTTCCAGGACCGTTATATGAAAGGGAGACAAATAAGATCTAGTAGTTACTTTTCTACAGTGGCTTCTTATGCTTGTAGACATAACCATTAATTTTATCATTTTGTTGAATTTAAATGACTGTGTAATCTCAAGTGATGATATAAATAGTAAATGCAGTAGTTATTTGTCGATAGATAAAGAGGCTTATGGTTATTATTTCTGCTTTGAGGCTTTACATAGACACATTTAAAGAGGAGCTCTAACATCTAGACATTTTTTGAGAACTAAATGATACATTCAGCAAAGTGATATAGCTGAGAAGATAAAGAGAATGCATTTAAGATGAATGGTTCAAATTGAACTCTATTTGTCCTGAGCATTTACTGAAGTTTTTTTGTACCTGTGAAATGAGTAAAGGTTTCACTACATCTCCAAGCAGATTAGAATAACAATCTCAGAGAATATAAGTAAAATGTCATTCCTGTTTTTACCAATTTGTTGGAGTTTGAAAGCGGTAGCGTTGCAGGCAGGGCAGGAAATACCAAATACTTTGTTAGCTGTACACCTGACTGGACCTGACCAGCAGTATTGGATTCACGAGCAGCTTGTTGACTATAGGTCCAATTGCCTTCCTAGGAGTAAATTGAATTCACAAATAGTATGATTTATTCAAATGCAACATTTACAAAGCAGGTTTAAGATGTCAGTAAAGGAAATTCTCTACTACAGAGTGGGATTTTTACTTAGCTCTAATGTACATGTGTGCAACAATCACGCACCCTAGAAGATGACAGGGGGTTCTCAGTCTCACGTCTCCTCACATGGTGTCCCGACCACAGGGGAGAAAATGGGCTTCAGGCAGTTGACTGAACAGAGAAGTTGCAATGGAATCTTCCCTCAAACTTCCGAGTCTCCTTCAGGCAGTATCCCAACCTGAGAGGAAGAAAGGGGTTTAATCCATCAACAGATCCAAAAGTTATGATGGAAACTTGCCTCTATTCCTTTCCTCTGTAACTCACCTTTTATCCTTTTGCCTTACATTTAGGTAGAGCTTCAGTGACTATAGTCATACTTACTATTGTTATTGGTCGGTGAAAAAGTTTCTCACTTTCATTTAAAGGTATAGTCAATCAAAAATCTAGAGCTCATGCTCAGTGAGGAGTGGTTGTACCTCGAAGGCGGGTACCTTTTGGGATGGAGGTATGTTTTGGAATTATAATGAGCTTATAATGAGCAAAGTTCAAGCAAAATTCTTCTGAAAGAAGTGATTTGGCACTCTTGCTGGCTCAGCGCTGGACATCTTCTCATATTATCTCCCACTACCCAGCTACAATGTGGTTTATCAGCAGCACAGCACAGGGAGTACAGCAGTGTTTGGTCACGGTGTCTTCACTCCACTCCACTCTCTGTTACTCTCTTTTGCAGCTACAAGGAGGGCAGACTGTGTTGCCTAGGGAACTGTAGAGGAGCAGAGTCCGTGCGTATCAGCCATCCTGGAAGTAGCAACTGTGCATCACCCCAAGCAAGTTTCTGCAATGCCAAAACCTGTGTTAGGTCCTAGTTTTTCTCTAAGTTCCCCCTTCTAAAGTAATTCTTCCACACAATCCTTAAAAAAAAATAAAATTAAAAAATAAAAAGGAAAGAGGAAAATGTTTCAGTTCAGTTTAATGAATCATTTTAGCCCTGTGGCACATGTTGGTAGAGCAGTATACTAGGACAAGTTCAAACAAGTTTAAAACACTATTGGCCCGAGCTAAAACATAGGCAAGGACAAAGTTGATCATTTACTATGCACTAGGTCTGCTACAACTAATTTAGTGGGTGAAGGTCATGTAGATGTTATCTGGGGTTGCACTTTTATGTAATTATCTCTCAATTAAGATTAAAAAATACAATAGATCATTTTTTATGATTGCTGAATTTATTTTAAATACATATAAATAATAGCATCTGTTTTAATTATGATTGTCATTACATTCACTCATTCATGGTAGTGCTGCTCATAAACATAATTATTTGATAATGTCCCATTCTGTTTCATGTGAATGCCTAGAGAGGCCCTATACCATACAACACTGAAAGGTATATGGAAGGTATACAGAACTTTAAAAGCTTCTATACTTTTTCTTGACTTTTTCTTGACTTTTTCTTCAGTAGTTACTATTTCCTGGAAATGCTTAGTAATGACTTGGAAATGCTTAGTAAAGATTTTAGAATATTTTAGTATAGATAGTTAACAGTAGGCACAATAATAAAGGTGTCTGAACTGCATATTTTCACAGAATCACAGAGTGGTTAAAGTTAGAAGGGACATCTAGAGATCATCTAGTCCAAACTCCCTGTTCGAGTAGGAACACCTAGAGCATGTGGCATCCAGGCAAGTTTTGAAAATCTCCGGAGAAGTAGACTCCACAACCTCCCTGGGCAGCCTGTTCCAGGCTTCTGTCACCCTCACAGTAAAGAACATGCAGTTGGAATTCCTATATTTCAATTTATACCTATTGCCCCTTGTCCTATCACTGACCACCACTAAAAAGAGTTTGATTCCACCCTCCCTCATTCTTTGTCCAGGTATTTATAAATTTTGATCAGATTCCCTTTTAGTCTTCTCTTCTCCAGGCTAAACAGGCCCAGCTCGCTTAGTCTTTCCTCATGACATGGATGTTGCAGTCCCTTAATTATCTTTGTTGCTCTACAGTAGACTCTCTCTAGAAGCCTGCGTGTGCAGGGGTTGGACTCGATGACCTCTGAGGTCCCTTCCAACCTTGGGCATTCTATGATTCTATGATTCTATGATTCTGAGCCCCCCTCCTTTACTAGGAAGCCCAGAACTGCACACAGAGTGGAGCTCCTCACGAAAGCAGAGTAGAGAGGCAGGATCACCTCCCTGGTCCTGCTGGCAACACTCCTCCTGATGCAGGCCAGGATCCCATTGGCCTTCTTGACCATGAGGACACACTACTGGCTCATGGCTAACGTGGTGTCAACTAGGACTCCCAGATCCTTCCCCACAGAGCTGCTTTCCAGCAGGTCAGCCCTGAATCTGTACTGGTGCCTGGGGTTATTCCTCCCCAGGTGAAGGATCCTGCACTTTGTTGAACGTCATGAGGTTCCTCTCTGCCCAACTCTCCAGCCTGTCCAGGTCCCTCTGAATGGCAGCAAAGCCCTCTGGAGTGTCAGCTACTCCACCCAGCTTGGTATCATCTGCAAACTTGCTCAGGATGCACTCTGTGCCCTCATCCAAGTCATTGGTGTGTTCAGCAGCACCAGGCCCAGTACTGATCCCTGGAGCACACCACTGGCCACAGGCCTCCCAACTAGACTCGACCCTGTTTTTCACCATCAGAACTAGCTGGATGGTGCTCTGCCATCCAGCTACTTCTCAACCCACCTTACTGTCCACCAGTCCAGTCCACACTTCTGGAGCTTTCCTATGAGGATGTTAAGGGAAACGGTGTCAAAAGCATTGCTGAAGTCAAGTTTCTACTTACTAATGCTGCTGCAAGTCTTGGAATCATCTCAGTGCTTGCACAAATTCAGAAAGGGTTTAGAGGAGACGAAGTTTTTGTAGTGTAATACGTTGTATATTCACAATGATAGGCACAACCCTAAGGACTTCTGCGTTTCCATTTTCACTCTACAAGTATCTGACACATTTAAGAGGACTTTAATGTGAGACCAAAATATAAACTGAAAGCTATTACTGCAAGAAAAGTAGCAGATGGAAATGGGAAAAGATGAGAAATATTAGTGGTTGAAGAGGACCTTACAGGGAAAGCAGTAGATCCTGATTAACTCCAGTGACGCAGACACTTAAAAAACTAAATGAAATAAAAAAAATTTCATCAGTCTAAAATATCTATTTTTGCCAAACTGTGAGTTCGATATCATATGGTTGAAAGCAAATAAAAATATTTTCTAATGTTTATGGGAGACTTACATTCAGAAGTAGCAGCATAAGAGACAAAGAGCTTGTGCTAATTAATTAGAGGATGACCATGAGTCCCACCATAATTCATCAACAGAAAGATACGACCAGTAGAAATCTAATAAGAACATAAATTAGAGAAACAATTGTGTCATTGTATGAAGTACCTGCATGTTCACGTTTAAAATCATTTCTATATGTAAACTCAAAATGAAACAAATTCAGAATAGTTTAAACAGAAGTCTGAAATTCCTATCATCTGAGAAGCTTATTCTTGCACTCCACTTCTTAGATTTATCCAGCCCACTAAAACAAAAGCTATCTTCACTTCTTTAATGATATACTCTTATTAAAGAGACAAAATGGGAAAATGGGGTTCCCCTAAAGGGAAAAAAAAAAAAGAAGTATTTTATAGCAATGATTCTACACGCATATATACAGGTCACAAATAAAAATGGGCTGGAAAATGTAACAGTTGTCTTAAAGATTGAGCAGAATGCTCCTGTCAGAAGAGTGACCTCTAGATTATTACTACATTATTATTATTATTACAATACTAATTACTACATTAGATTATTATTACAATAGAAGGTGCAGTGGCTCAACCCTTAGTCATTTATAGAAGTTGATTCATTTATGGAAAGGATCACCTGACAGGATTCCCTGCACAGCAAGGGCTTGGATTCAGCGATGCTGGAGGTCTCTTCCAGTCCCATACTCCAATAAAGTATAACTCCTCTAATCCTGTAAAACTTGTTCACAAAGTAGGTAGCATCTGTGAAAGCATAGTAAACTACTTGTGATAGACAAGACCACAGTCAGAAAATCAAGCTCTAAATTAACATTTTATTGAAAAATTCTGTTAGTGATATCAAGCACTAACCTCTTAATAGTCTCCCTTTCTGCAGTACATCCCGTATCTGAAGAATATTTATATACCTTCACCCATTACATTCACCTTCTCACTTTTCTTTCTTGAGATAAGTAGATTTGTGAGTGAGGTTATAGAACATTTTAAACTTCTTGAACTTGTAATTGTCTCCATCCCTTTGGGGATCTTGTCTAAAGCTCTAGCCCTGACAGTTTGAGAGGTGCACTGTGCATTGAGATTTGGTAAGTATTTTAGCACTGAACATTGATTCAATATTTTAAGTAGTTGTCCCATTTATCTATAATGACCGACATGCACATATGCACATCTGGATGAATGGATGCCAGGCCATGGGACTTAACTGATTTTGAAAAAGAAAAATAAAAAAAAAGAAAAAGAAAGAAAAGAAAGGAAAGAGAAGAAAAAAAGAAAATAAAAGAATTTAAAGGAAACTAAAAATATTTAATAAAAATGATTATGTATTGCTTGAGTTCTTGGTCTATTGCTAAAAGAAAAAGAAATTAATCTCATCATAGAAGAAACTTTTCTAAGCACTTTATTGGTCTTTGAACTCTTAAAATGCACAATCACACAGAATGATTAACACCATGCCTCAACTGGCTGGAGGAGAGCGTCCTTCAGTTCAGTTCCAGCCTGTTTTATAATCCGGAATCCCTGGTTGTCCCCTGACAAGCAATTCTATTCTGTAATTAACCTATGACTTAATTATCAGAGCTCAGCAAATAATTCTCAATGAATAATTTATATGAATGAATTTAGCTTTTTTTTTTCATGAATTGTATCAGAAGCAAATGGAAAAAAATCCAATGTGTATTTTTTTATCTGTCATTTGCAGACCTCTTTAGTAAATAATTTTTGGTTTGTGGTCGATATTATTTAAATTCATATTATTAGTTCTTATTATTTACATATCTACTGTAACCAGGTTATTTATTGCTAATACACAAGTCACTATGTTGTATAGAACTAAAGCCCACAGACAGTATATTTTTTATACTCATCTTTAATATACACAGTTCTGGTATGGACTGTCCTAAGCAGATTATAATTCAAAGAGCAGAGGCAAAATATTAAATAATAGCCAGAGTAACTAGAAAATAGATTTGAATGTTTCACAGTCAATTAATCCAAGATTTAAACTGAAAAAAACAGCAAGATACAGAAGCAATCCATCCACTCGATTATTCTTCAAACATAGAGGTGAGTTCAAAAACAAGACAAAGATTTTTTTTTGTTTTGCCTTTTTTTCACAAGTTTGTTTTTATTCAGATAAGTATATTAAGACTTTTTTTTTCTCTTAGGCTGTCTAATGCATGTTGTCTTAATCTGTAGCACATTAGGAGAAACTGTAGAAACTGAATCTGTAGCATCAGGAGAAACTTTCACTCATTTCGATGTCTTTTGTATTATGTCACTAAAAATTAGATTGCCTCAGATCTCTGATTTAGAGCCAGTGTAATGATTTTCACACAAATTTGTTTGTGTTTGTGAGATGGATGAGATCTCAAAATGGATATGTATAGCATTTCTTATTTGTTCCCAATACTCTTAGCTAAAGAAGATAGGAGTGCAATGCACTCTGAAGGCACCCAGGTGATATAGTTATTGGATAAAAGGAGTGTGGTCTGAATAACACTCAAGAGTTTTAGCTCTAATGGATGGTTTCCTTTTGGAATGTGGAAAATGTGAGACAAAATACAGGAAGGGAAGGTAGCTAATAGAACAGCTAACAATGCAGAAATAGAAGGCTATGCCACTTCATATATTTGCCAACCCTTCACATTTATATTTGAAAGTGAAACTATATTCTTCCTTTCTCATAGGGCTCATGGCCAGTGATGATGCAGTGATGCTGCAATCCAAATTCTGTCTCATCTTTCAGACTTTGGATGCATCACTTCTAAAGATATTTAAAGATCTAAGGTGAAGTAAGATAAAATTCTGAAGTTCATTGAAGTTTCTTTAATTAATATTTTGCTGATAAAAAAAAAGAAGCCAAATCGTCTTGTTTTAGTTGTGTTGCCTTTCATATTTAGAAGGAATGAAAAAAAAATTGCAAATTCAGAGGTAATTTGAATGTCATCAGATATACATATCTCTGTAGCCACAGGGAGTATATATACTAATTAAGAAATACGTGTATGGTCTGATTTTTAAGGAATCATCTGTTATATGAGTTTTCTGAATCGTAATTATTTTTCACTTAGTAGTCTTATGACGCATCTTGATTTGAGTGGAGATGGATAATATACAAAGTATGAGTCACAATTTCCTGTCCTGTTGTATTTTTCATCTTTTTGATGGAATGAGCTTGCCCTTTAAAAAAAAAAATCAATCTTTTAAATCCCTAAGTGCTGTGATTGCTAGTTATATAGCTCCCTTGATAGGACTTTATGAGTTTGGGTTTGCCTGTCAAAAGCTTTTTCCTTGCAGAAGTAGAGATACTTGTTTATTTATCTGTCCCCAAGAGCTACCAAATGTCCAGAGCTCCAGAAAAAGGGCCATCATATACATGCAGAATAGCATAAAAGCCAATATATTGCAGGAACTTGATTTTTCCTCATAGACCATTCACCACATTGCACTGTAAGTCAAACACATCAAAATGCATGGTTGTTTGCACAGCACTCCAGTTTCTAATCTCTTCAGCTACAATTCAAGTAATTTCGTATGCATATGTTCCCCAGGACTATGTTAGCAGAGGTTACTGACAACGATTTCAAAAACACAAACAAAAATGTCACTCAGCAAATATTTATTACTACTATGCATAGTACTACTACAATATTACAGTTGCATAAATTTTGTTCTAGACTTTGTGATTTAAATCTTGAAAAGCTTTTAATATCTAAGCCCCATCCAGCTATTCATATAGACATTTAAATCAAAAATATTTAATCCCCAAAATATCTATAGATATATCTAAACTCCAAAACTTTTGTCACCAAAACTTTTGTTAGTAGTTCTTTCCATGCATACTGTCATATAATATTTGAGTACTGATAGGAGAAATACTCTTTCTCTGGGAAGAGATCTTTCCCCATTAGTGTCTATGTTAGGTGACCAGCTGACTAGGAGACAAGTTTGAATTTACACACAGAGCAGCTTCTAGTAAAGGTGTCAGGAAAGCTAAAGAATAAGAATAAAGCTTATAGAAATACTTAAAACTAGTTGTATTACCTGATTCCCTAATAGACTTAGATGCAACTGATTATTGCGAGATCTGAGGGAGGTGTTTATTCCCTATTCCTCTTCCTCAGATAGGCATCCTCTTGCTTAAAATGAAAAGCTGTGAATCTGTTTCACTTACTTTAAGGTATGTTTGTCCTCATATCGAGAAGTGATGTTAGCAGCTAAATGATTAATTTTCCCTCAAGCATGACTGAGATTCACAGTCTGAGGCTACCCGCAGGGTCCAAACCAGTGTGTGTTCTTTGAGTTAGGACTGTCATGAGCTTGTTTTCCCCTGTGATAATTGATGGTGCTGTTTTATCCAACAGCTCTGTGGTGGGATAAATCACCAACAGAAGAAATTGTAATTCACTTCCTTCTTGAGCACTTTCTTGAGAAATACCTTCCCTGCCAGTCCTATATAAAAGCCTCACACGGCCTGTTAGAATCATACAATCCTCAAGGTTGGAAGGGACTTTTCAAGATTATCTAGTCCAATCCCCTTGCTCCAGCAGGGACACCTAGAGCACATGGCACAGGATTGCGACCAAGCAGGTTTTGAAGGTCTCCAAAGAAGGATATTCCACAACCTGTCTTGACAACCTGTTCCAGTGCTCTTTCATCCTTACTGTCAAGTATTTTTTTCCTAAAGATCCTGTGGAACTTTTGATGCTTCAGTTTGTGGCTGTTTCCTACAGGTAGCTCTCACTTAAAAAAGGCTGTCCCCATCCTTCTCACTCCCTCTCTTAAGGGGTTTATAGAGATCAAGTATTTATAGAGATCAGATCCCCACTTAGCCTTCTCTTATTCAGGCTGAACAGGCCAAGCTCTCTCAGACTTTCCTCAGAAGGCAGATATTCCAGATATTCCCTCTTGTACTGGGGAGTCTAGAACTGGACACAGTACTCCAGATGTGGCCTCACCAGGGCTGTGTAGAGGGGATTCCCTCAACCTGCTGGAGACCTTCTTAATGCACCGCAGGATCCCATTGGCCTTCTTGGCCACGAAGGCACACTGCTGCCTCATGGTCAACCTGTCTACCATGACATCCAGGTCCCTCTCTACAGAACCGCTCTCCAGCAGGTCAACCCCTAGACTGTACTGGTGTCCGGGGTTATTCCTCCCCAAGTGCAGGCATTTGAACTTTATGAGGTTTCTCACTGTGTGGTTGTCCAGTCTGTCCAGGTTCCTCTGGAATATCAGTTACTCCTCCCAATTTTATATAATCAGCAAACTTGCTGAGGGGGCACTCCATCCCTTCATCCAGATCATTGATGAATACATTGACAGTACTGGACCGTGAACTGATCCCCGGGGGACACCGCTAATTACAGGCCTCCAACTGGACTCTGCGCCGCTGATCACCACCCTCTGAGCTCTGCCATGCAGCCAGTTCTCAATCCACCTCACCCTCCACTCATCTATCCCACCCCTCCAGAGCTTGCCCAGGAGGATGCTGTGAGGGACAGTGTTAAAAGCCTTGCAGAAGTCCAGATAGATGACATCCACTGCTCTCCTCTCATCTATTCATCTAGCCATACAAGACTATCAGGTTAGTCAAGTATGATTTCCCCTTGGTGAAACCATGCTGACTGTTCCTGAGCATCTTCTTGTCCTCCATGTGCTTGTAGACAAAAGCCATCACTTTCACAGATATGGAGGTGAGGTTGACTGGTCTGTAGTTGCCTGGGTCCTGCTTCTTGCCCTATTTGAAGACTGGCGTGACACTTGCTTTCTTCCAGTCCTCCTCCATTCTCCAGTCCTCCCCTGTTCTCCAGGACCGTTCAAAGATGATGGCAAGTAGCTTAGCTGTAGCATCTGCTAGCTCATGCAGCACTCTAGGGTGCATCCCATCAGGGCCCATGAATCTGTGGGTTTCAAGTTTCCTAATTGCTCTCTGAACCAATCTTCCTCTTCCCAGGGCAAGTCTTCCTCTCTCCGAGCTTCTTCTCTTGTGTAGGACCCAGGATTCCAGAGGGCTACCCTTGGTAAACACTGAAACTAAAAAGGCATTCAGTAACTCTGCTTTTTCTGTGCGTGTGTGGGTTTTCTTTCTTTTTTTTTTTTTTTTTCTCTTTTTTGGTAACCAGGGCACCCTGGTCTACTCTCATATTCAAGGATTAAAATATGATCATTAAAATCATTTAAAATATTTACTAAAATGCAATAGGTTCAGATTTTCCTTGGGAAGAAGAATATTTGACTTCAAGCCTCCTACTGCCAAATATTTTAACTACTGAGCTATTTAGGAAGTAATCTAATTCCCTCCTATGAATAGGGGACAGACATTGAGGGACAGATATTGAGATCTAAGACAGAGCGCTGAATCATGAAACCTCATCTGAGACTTGTGCTTTTTCACAGCCTAAAGTAATACTTCTATACTCATGAACATGCTCGACATAACCCTCAATCCAGCTTTCCCTTGAGTGATTTAATCAGGTCCCTGTTCAGCTCAGCGATCCCATTTTAGACCTGCGAATCTTCCCCTCTGTTATGCAGAGAAGTGAAATTCAGCCCCTCAGGCTGGGCTCACAGCTTGACATTTCAAAGATGCACTGCTCCATATTGAACTCCTCAGCTTTTGGCAGAGCCAGCCCAGTGGCTTTGTTTTATGTTTGTATAATTAGTTTGAAGCAGTTGTTCAGCATAGTTTTTTCCTAGGAATGGGATTTCAGGCTGCATCAGATATACACTACATACTAGCAAGGGAGTCCTAACTGTGTGTCCCCAGTCTAATCTCCTCTCCGAGAGCATCCAGTGGTGCTCCCAGTACACTTAGATGCCACTACTGGGGTATTGCACTCCCAGTTCACCTTAGAGTCCTGAAGTGTTATATTCTGCAGATATAGCATCTGAAAAGGCTTGCAGTCATTTTAAACATCTGATGTGGCGCCAAAGCCATAACTTCTACCACGAAAAAGAAGGGAGAAGGAGAAACTGTGAGAGGAAAAAGGCAAGAGAATTTGAAATCTTAATGAAAGAAATTAGATACATTTATATATTTTTGCTAAGAAAGATCACAGAATCACAGAATCACACAATATTCAAGGTTGAAAGGGACCTCTAGAGATCATCTAGTCCAACCTTCCTGCTCAAGCTGGCACACCTACAGAATGTGGCACAGGGTGGCATCCAGACGGGTTTTGAAGACCTCCAGAGAAGGAGACTCCACAACCCCCCTGGGCAGCCT
>JAVCKT010012398.1:11029-23778 GCA_032273925.1 Rhynchotus rufescens | reverse complement strand
ATTATTAAAGCAGATTGTAGGAAGATTTTGTGGAATGCACTGAGTGCTGTGAACTGTGGGCAGATCCAATGCATTTTGAAACTCTAAAAAGTGAAATAACTTCAAATATGTTAAAGCTTTTGATGCAGTTCTGTAGAGCAGTTGTGTATTAGTTCTGAACTAAGGAATATTAGACCAGATTAACTGCATTGTGTTTATAAAATGCTTGCCAAAATTTCTGACTTAATTCCTAGGCTATCTTTTTCCCCCCGTCGCCCCGAATATATGTTTTCATTAAGGCGTGAGGTATAGGTCCTTGTTCATACAAATACATTTACCTGTTTTGGTGGGATTACTCTGGTGGATGAGGCAATGCCTAGGATCGACCATACTGAGCTTGGTTTTCTTTTTAATTAAAATGCTAATTTGAAAAATGACAGCTGTGAAATATTTTTAGTCTAAAGCACTACAGATGGTATAAAATTATAATTGTGGATTTGCTTGGCAGACTTTTATTATTATTTTTATCTGTTTATAACATTGAAAGAATAATGTGATGCATTACATGTGTATTACTTTCCTGGCAGTGTGTGTATCACTTGATTTGGTATCCAAACGTATTGAATTGTGAACTGTTGCTTATTTGTAGGATGGTAAATTGAGAGTGCTGGGAGACTAGACCTTTGTATACAATGAAGACTCTTACGTTTAAAAATATTTTCCTAATTCTTTTAGTATGTAACTGTTGTAGTGAGACTTTTCATATAGTAGGTTAACTTTCAAGAGAAGCAGGAAGGCTGCAACTGGTATCCCCAAGATGGCACTGACAGTTCATTGGCAGTATTTATGCTTCCCCATAGAGGACTTTCATTGTCTCATAATCTGTCTTTAGAAGGGCTACTGTTTGCAGCACAATGCAGTTTAATGCTACCTCTTTTTTTCCCAATGAAATTAAAATGATAAAGGCTATAAGTCAACATCATGTGAATGATTTTATGCGCACTGAGACATGCCAGTGAGGATAATGGTTTAGCGCAGCGTCGGTTGATTGCTCCAGAAAAGTGGATGTTTGTCAGAATGTTAAAGGGGGAAATCTATGGGTGCTTAGATACCAATGTTATGAAAGTAGGATAAATAGCTAAACTACACTGAGATTGTCTGGATAATGGCAGAAAAGGATAAAAAGGCCTGAAAGCAAGCTGTAATTGGAAAAATAAGTAGAAGAGCAAAGAAAAACTGTTAGGAGCATTACTACAGAAGTGGAAATATTTAAAAGCTATATCTTAATGGAGGGAGAAAGTCGAGAGGTGTAGAAATCCTTAAGGATGAATAAGATTTGTGTGAGTGATGTAAACAATATTACATGATTCTAGTTGATTCAGCTCTGTGTGCTTTGGGAAGCCTTGCAAAAAGGAGTTATAATAACCAAATGTTGTGAAGTTGTGTTTCATTTTATTGTATATTTCATTGTTCTCATTTTGTAGGAAAAAAATCATTGATGGGTAATGATTAAAGGCAATGATTCTCCAACCTTACATCTCTGATATTTTACTTAAACAGGAAAAGATTTTATGGCCTTACTGTTCCCTCTTTCATGTTAGTACAACAAAAAAGGGACAGTTCAGAAATACCTGAACCATGTTTCCTTTTGTTATTGGAAATATTGGAGCTGGTTTTTAATTTTTCAGGTTAACATAGCTTTGATAGAAATCGTTGATTTATCAGACCTGAAATTTCTCCAACATCAAGGATGGTTTAAAGAAGCTTCCACTAGGCTGCTTTAATTCCAAATACTAAATAACTGATGTATTTCAAATGGACTGTGCAATGAGAAACCTTAACAGAAATCTGCATTACAATACCCGGAGCCTAATAGTTAGGGTATTATCCTTTAAGACATTCAACTTTGGTTCAATTTCCTTCTCTGAATCCGAATGAATAGAGACTTAAACCCAGCTGAATATCTAATGCATCCAAGGCAACTGTCATTACCACTGGACTGTCAATATGTTGGGTATCCCTGCTTTTATGAGAATTGTGAAAGAATTTGGTCTAATACTAACAAGACCTTTCTGAAATCTTTAAAATAGTTATAGGCCAGGAAAAAAGCATTTGTGCCCAACTTTAATCATAACCCTCAGGCTATGCAGAAATGCCTGTAATAATCATTATTTATATATATTCATAGCAGGCACATTTATTAATCTGGACTCTGAACAGAATCTCAATCTCAGTCTCCATACAGAGCTGACTTTCCATGCCTCTGGTTATTCTTGTCAGCTGTCTCAGATTTTTCTGTTTTTCCTGTATCCGCACTTTTAATGGTTGAGCCAAATCTCTCTAGCAGTAGCACTTGGGGTACAACAGCAATGTACACAATGATATTTTTCTGTATAGCTTTGTGTAGCTCTCATTTTGCCCCTTGTGCTTTTTTATGGCCAAGTGAACTCGGTTTTGAACACTGTCAGAGATACTTCAACTTAAAGAATGTACCTACTGGGGAAAAAATATCCAACCTTGTCATGATCTGTTTGATTGTGATATGGGCCATGTTTTGGAATATGCAGTTGATGATGGGTTCTGGGATACTACAGGAATCAAGACAGTTTTGTGGCCTGTCAGCTTGTAGGTTTCTGCTGAGAATTCCAGAAAGGATCAGTTACCTTGGCAATATGTCCACCAATATTTATTGTGTCTGTTGGTTTGTACAGCCTAGCAAACATTCATCACATGGGAATGTTGGTCATGATCAACCTGAGCTGAATTTAAATTGGTGACCTGAAGGTTAAAATCTCTGTATCCTATTACCACTCACTTGTGCAGTCCAGTCCTCCTATGATTGGGTTTAACTCCATTTTTAGTTTATCAGTGTCTTTGGAGGAGGCAAAGTCTGTAGAAGTGTTGATCTGACAAATACCATGAATGCCCCGTGCCAAAAAAGAGAACTCAGTACGACTTTCACAGCTTGTCAATACTTGATGAATGAGGACATGAACAAGTATTCAGATGCTGGATTAATAACTTTAACCATCCTGCTAGATAGCTTTAATCCAGTCATATGGGAACATATGCAGTGGAGCAGGCCCAGTGAAACATGAAACTATGAGAACAGCTGAATAAATTTAAACACATTTTTGAACATTCTAACCTTTGTCATAAAAATCTGATAATATAGAAGAAAAACTAATAACACTTTTGGTTTTGTTATTCTGTACAGTAGTTGAGAAGACTTAACATTTCTTGTGGTTGCTGACTTTAAAGAACTGGTGAGAATTTTTAAGCCTGCTTTTTGCCCCATATGAAGTCTATTCTTTCTCACTCATTAAGGAATGAATCTGGTTTCTGTTTTATTCAATATTGTATATACATCTCACCCATAAATATTTAAACTAAGTAAATATAGAATCTTAAACATGGAATACGCTTTCTTTCTAACTGGTTGCTGTGGGGGAAGGTATATTCAAAGACCAGTGTTCCCTTTGGAAGAGGGGAAAAAAAAGTGTGTTTCACCTAAAACATCTATAGGTTTGTGTTTGCTGTAGGGCAGCAAACTTTTTACCAGATTATACCTATATTGTTGTATTTATATGTGTAAAGTTCAGACTATAAAAGATCTATGGGAGAGGGTTTGCAGATAGTTACTTCAAAACACATGTCTAGAATTCAGCCCCCATATCTGTGGCTAATTTAATTCTTCTTCTCCATTCAAAGTGCCTCACTCTAGCCTACAAATGTGGAACAGATTCCCTAGTAATTTTCTTTCTTGGAAGTACAGTCATTTTACTCCTAACTGCGAATAGCATGAAATGGAAATAAGTTTATGATTGTGCCTAAAACCCAGTACCAAACAAAACAAAAACTGGAATAATCTGAAAGATAGTTCCATAACAAATTGAGGCAGAAAAATGCAGAAATATAAAGTATATTGCAAAATAAACAGCCGAATTTTTCCCCAGAAAGATTTCATTTAGCAAACTGCTTTTTGGCAGCAACGTAATGTGGCACACCTAGAGTACTTACATTAATTTTCTCTTTATTGCCAATCAAAACTGATAATGCAAGTTCACATTTTTAATTTGATCTGAGTAAAGTTCAATACGTATATGTATGCAAATACGTGTGCAGCAGATCTAAGTCTTGCTCTGATAGCAAGCAATTAAGAGTGTTGTAAAAATGCAGCTGTGTGAAGTTGAGTATAATCTAATACTGGACATTTGTGCTTTATGATACTAAAACTGAAGGTTTGTGTGGCTGTTGTGTTTCTCTCACTTTTACCATCTGCCTAGTGCAGTCAGAAATTCCGAGGCGTTTCAAAAGTGTAGCTCTGCCTTGGCTTTCTTGAAAAGAGACAAGCTTGTTGTTCTGTTTTGGGGTCTGTGGTTCAAACTGTAGCTTGTGTAGGTGGCTGACTTCTGTAAAGCGTGGGTTCTCTTGTGGGCAATATATCTTTGAAATATGATCAAACAGAATAACCTTTGATTATAAAAGGTGTCTTTTATAAGCACAGACAATTACAAATACAGCACTTGTTATTTATGAAGCAAGATCATACAAAACAGCAAATAAAAATGAACAGTAGAGGAATAAAATTTATGGTACATTACAAAAATAATTAGCTGATCAATATGAATCTCTGCTGTTGACTTTGGACAAATAATCAAAAAGGACAGAAAAATCCACCCTTTATTTTAATTGTTTCTCTTCCATAAACCAGCCTGAGCTGGTTAAGTGGTAAAAGGTAGAGCAGTATTTTCAACACAATGTGGTGGTTATTGTTTACTTTTTTTGTGCTATACCTATGTTCCTGGAAGTCAAGGACAAAAGCCCTATTGATTTACAAAACAGAGATTTAGCTGTATGCAGAAAGTCACATGTATCCATTGTACAATACCAGTAAGCAAATATACTTTTAGAGCTAAACTGCTATTTAAAGACATTTTAATCTTGAAAGTGAGGTGCTTCATTATGGCCTTGGAACATTGATATTGAGCTGCTATGCATTCTAAATTATAAAATATATTAATGAGAGACAATAAATTATTATTTTCACAAGAAAAATGCTTAATGGGAAATCACTGCAAATACTGCTTGCAGAATTTGAAACTTAACCTTACAGAGTGATTTTATCTGTATGGAGAATTTTCTGACTTCTGGGAGCATGTTATTTCAACCTTGATGTTAAAGCAGTGTGAGTTACTACAATTTATTACTTATGAAATAGTTTTACCAGAAAGTGTGTACCTTAAGCCAGACACTGAGGTATAGAACACTTCCAGTGATGACTCATGGGCACCTCCACTGCTAGAAGGCTGGGAATTAGTAATCTATATCAGTGTATTTAAAATATACCACCAAAATATCTGAATGAAAGGCACCATAGCCAAATACTCTTGCTTTTTCTGAGCGTATATGAATTTCACTACTTCTCACCCTTTTAATTCTTGTTAGTTTTGCCCTTTGTAATTACACATCTTTTAATGCAGAGGTGTTTTTGTGTACAGCTTTTCAAATAACTTGCTCGGGAGGTTCCTTTTCAAGCCTCACTGATTGGAGCAATACAATGATGACTCGTAAGTTTAAACATGGTTTCTTTAGTGTATGGCTTTATTCTTCTAGGCACATTAGCAGATATGGGGAGAACAAAACCCTTCGTAGAACTTGGATCAATACCATAATGAAAATGTAAATACTGTTTTATGTGTCAGCAGCTCCCATAGAAGCGTCATTCAAACATGAAGTTTTTGGATTTTTTTTATTTGAATATCTGCACCAGCCAACAAATTCCATCTGTGTTGGCACCGAGGCTTCAACATGGATAATCACTACAGAAGGAAAGTTTTTTTCGTGTCTGCGCTGTGCTTTCATCTCCTGTCTCCTTTGTCTTCCCTTCTGAAATTTTCAACTTAATTTATGCAGTTACTCCACTTCCTTTTACTAAATTTGTTAAGTGAATTTTAGACCTTTGAGCTCCAAGTATCATTTTAATGTGAACATAAAATCTTTTTCTCTTTGTGGGCATCTTAACAGTCATCCAGAATGAGGAACAGTCCCTTGGTTTGTAGTTACAAGACACTTCATTAGTTTCCAGAGACAGTAACTTGCTTTATTCTCATTTTAGGAGGATTAGTTATACTCAGCAAAAGCTCGCAAATAGAAAAAGAAAACCAGATGTTGCTGATTTATTTAAGCAGTGTTATTTACAGAGAAACATCTAAATTCTGTGATTGTTCTACATCCTGTATTACTTTTTGTGCAACCTTTGGAAGCTGGCTGCTGACTGAACAAAACATGCAAAACAGAGATATGCTTTATTCATAATATCGTTCTTTTCCCTGACTGTTGCAAATAACTATTTTATCCATTATTGACAAGCAGATCTGTAGAAACATCTGATTGAACTATGAACAATTTCGAGGGTACCCTACATGTAGAGTTATGATTCATTAATAGGCTTCTGTTGTCCAAGGTGCAGTTGTGCTTTCCCAACAGCTTCAGTTTTAGGTATGCTAATAAAATCATATAGTGATAAATCTTTGCCCAAATTTGTTTTTCTTATAGGTGTAGAATCTAAAATAATGAATTTGCTCTTTCAACATTTCTCATCCTGCACTGCTATGTCTCTCTCTTTGTAGCCTCTTGTGACTCTCCAGTAATTTTGACTCTTCCAGTCTGACCTTGCGCTTGCCTGGCACCTGGTCCATGCAAGTGGTAAACAGGATGGACTTTGAGCAAAGCAGCAAGTTGTCCCAGTGTAGTCAGAAAGTATGTAGTCTGTCATCATAGATGATAATAATCTGTTCCTCTTTTTATAATATCGTTTCCTGTTTATGGGAACTCATTATGGCTGACAGTTTACTACAAAGAAGGATCGTTCTTAAATGTACATTTGTCTTAAGAAGCTTGTGCATTTTTTTTACAATATGCAAGAATTGTTTGCTTTATGTAACTATTTCCCTTGTCTGAATGTAACTTGCAGAAAGTGATGATAAATGTTAAATGGATCTTGTAAAACTGTTAAATTGTCAGTTTCAAAACCAAGTAAAACATTGATGTTTTCATTAGATCCCCACACTGAGGAATGTCCGACTTTCATCATAACAGAGTTGTTTAGTTCCATGTAAGTCTAAATACTCTGCCCTTGGGAGATATCTTACTGTCACCTGCTCCTAAATTGAAAATTATTTGTTCAGCTAAAGCTTTTTTTAGAAAGGATTTTTTTTCTTCTTTAACAGATGTCTTTGATGTGGGACAGAATCCCTTCAATGTAAAAGAAGTCAAAGCTTGAGATGCTGTTAAACAACCCTTAGGTTTAAATATATCCTGTTCTGCACAAGTAACGAAAATCTGTTCCTTCTGGCCTTGTTCTCTCTGTCTCCATTAAGCAGATGTGTAGATTTTTGAGCAAACTGTTATATTGGATACATCATGAACTTTGAGTTGCTATCAGTATAAATATATTTATATAAAATATATAAATATATATGTATAAAAATATATAGAAACATTTTATCTTAGATAACAAAGGTTTAGCGGTCAAAGACGATGGAAATGTCAACCAAGATAAAAAAAGAATCACAAGGCTCAGTATTTCTCTTGTAACCTGAACAATTAGCAAAATGAATTTTACTCAGAAGGTCCAAAAAAAAAGAAAATCCTTAAAACTCTAATTTGCAAATGCAGTTTTAATTTAGCTGTCTAAATATGAACTCTTCTCATGTTCACCAAGCTGCCTTTGGCTTGTGTCTAAACAACTCTATATCTTTTGTGAAATAATGCCTTGTTTATCTTTAAAGAGTTTATAGATACACAATTAACTACATTTTATTTGAAATCAAGGAAGAAATGCATAAATTGATACATTGGTATTTAGTTAGGTGCTGTCAGCTGTTGCAAAACCACTTCGTCAGATTTTTTAAAAACTGTAAAGAGAAATCCTGCTTGGAGGATACCCAGTCAAATCAATATCTCATTCTTGAACAATTATTTCTTACAGTGATGAGAAATGAGATGAGAAAATAGAGAGGGGGGAAAAAAGGTCTACTTTAAACCATGTTCAAAATACTAAGTCTTTTTTTAAGAAAGTGAAGCTCAGTCATGAATCAGGATGTCATTGCACTACATACTATACGAAATATATATACTATATATGTGTGTATTTTACATTTATATTTTGATTTTGTTAATATAAAGGAATGATTTTGTGCATGTGAAGAAGTTATGTGTTTGTGTACTAAGCAAGGATGATACTTATTTGAGTGTGTCTATTTAGATGTGTGCAATATATATGTGTGTGTAAAACATTAATATATGTGTGTAATATGATATACGTGTGTAAACGTATATTAATATATGTGTGTAATATATATTAATATATCAGCTCATTTTATGTATTCACATCTATTAAGCAAGCTTAGACAACACTATGCATGGAGCTGTCTAAACTTGCTTGCTAGTTTCTAGTACTCTTTAGAGCCTCTAGGCATTATTTAATGTAAATAATAGGTGGGAAAAAAAGAGCTCCATTAGAATTACTTATTGAGCAGCATTTTTCACACTGATGCTGTTATCTTGTAAGTTTATTTCCATAATGGACAGTACAAGATGGTAAATAGCTATCTTTATCACTATCAAGGTGACAGCTGTTGACTTTTTAAGTTGCAACTTCTAAAAGCTAATTGAGAGCTTTGCTGACCCTCTATTCGTGTTAGCTATTCAGTTTTCTGGATTGTTTTTAGCTAGCTCTCTTTCCCACTGTTCTTGCTTTCTCTTGTTTATTCAAGTGAGAATTTAAGCACCTCCCCTTATCCGTGTGTTGAGAGATTTACTGTTCCTGAAGGGAACCTAAAAGTCCCATTTCCATCTATACAACTAGATAGGAATGCCTCTGCCCACTTAAAACTTGCATCTTCTAGACAAGGTTTTACTTACTCTTGTCTGCCTATGAAATTGAACTTTAAATGCTGTCTACGATTGTGAATTTCAGTGTAGTGTCTAGGGAGTATGGAAAGCTGTATCTGCGAATGATGATACGTACTTGCCTGTGAAAAGCAGAGCAGCCCGCTATTAGAGAGTCAGTGCTCTGAGACACTCTGGCTCTTACGAGCAAAATTATGGAGACCTTTTTCTGGATACTTTTGCCATACTTCTAAAAATTACAGTTTTTAACCGTATTGGAAATGGAAGTTATATGGGTGTGTACTAGACCTGATATTCATTGAGTATTTACACTTGCTGGAGGTCCATTAATTTGCTGTAGGTCCATTAGTTTGAATGCACATAAAATGCGAGCCATTTGACATATCATTTATAGCAAAATATCCAGAAAACAGTATTTACCCGATACAGAGTGTAAAAAACAGCATTGCTAAGCAGCTGTTAGACTCCTGACTTGCATAACTTAAATGAGAATAGTTAATCAAAACAAATTCTGATAATACCCAAAAGATGGTTTGTTTTCTATGTTCTCCTCTGTTGTATATAATGTTTCATGTGTGCCTATAACAGAGACCCAGGATTTGCATATTCTTTAATAAGAAATGACATTATGGAGTTCTAATATGCTCTTCTGAATAACTATTTCATAAATCAATTAGACCATATCAGTAGTGAAATATGTCAAGTATAATCGCTACTGAATACTTATGAACATGGTTAGTAAAGACTGTGCATGCTTGAAATGTATTTATTTCTGTCTAAAGTTTGTGTTTAGCATATATGAATTAGGAATAATCTGGAGGATAGTGATTGTGCTTCCTTTCAACCAGAAAAGAGATGCATGTAGAAGTTTGCTGAGGCTGACAAATGGCTTAGTTGCACTTAGTTATTCACAGCATGACTTAAAAATATACTGCTTAAGAGCATACATAATCAATCTTCAGAAAATAGTATTTGAATTGTCTTAAATCAGCTTAAAATCTGTATTAAACAGGGAATGCATTACTCAAGTACCGAAACAGTGGCAATCACATAACCATCCAATTCCTTGCCTGCTTTTCTGCCATTTGCAAGGAAATCACCTTTCCGCTTTTAATTTATATTCTGCATTTCTGCTCTGTACCCTCAGTTGGGAAAAAGAAGATCTGGAAATACCTTATTGGATCTTAAGTTTCTTGAAACTGGCAAAACATTTTTCAGCTTAACATAAATCAATTAGCAATGACAAATAGTATCTACTTACTACAAAACTAGGCACTAGAAGACTTGCAAAATTAAAAAATAGAGGATATAAGCTGATACGTGGGTTGCATCTTTCTTTGAGGGTAAAAGTGCATTGCATAAATATCAAAGCTCAGTCATGTATGACTTCCAATAAGTACACTGTCAAATACGGTACTAGGGCTGTTATGCTATGTAAATCCAAGCTGCTGAGCAGTGAGCAAGCAGTTAGCTTAGTGACATTCTTGAGAAGGCTTTTAACTTAGCTCTGTTGTGGGATAGATAGTTAATAAAAACAGCTGCATAGCCATTCTTGGATGCCATAATTAAATTGATGAATTTGCAATGACACGTATCTGCATTGAAAAGATACAGCATTAGTGGCTTTTTTTCTTTAGAGGTCATACATACATCTATAGGATCCTTGTTGAAGAATGAAACTCTGCATTTAAAAACCACTTTACCATTGTAACTAAGTTCTCCCTAGGATGAAAAAGATGTCAGATTTCTGTTTTTCAGAAATTAGAAAAAGGCTGTATTTTGGTTTGGAAGTCAGTATAAACATATTTTGCAAAGAGAAATTGCTAATTTTCCCCAATATTTTTTGTAAAATAAACAGCTTTACAGTAAGAAATGTAACCATCGTTATATGATCATCCATGTATTTGCAGCATATATGCACACATAAACTTATGTCAAAAGAAATTTTACTGCTGTATATATAGCCTACTAAATCATTACCAGCAAAAAGCTCTTCATCCTTGTATTATGGCTTCTCTAGGAGTTGATACCTTTTCTTTTAGCCCTACAGTTGACCTTGCATTTGAATGGGAATATAAATATTTCTGAAGGAAGAAGCAGGTCTTATATTAAATAATTGTTGCATCCCAGATCATTCTCAAGTGTCAGCTGTTTCGTAGTGCTTATACAACTGAGAAAGAAGGGATACAAGCTGCAGAAGGCAGTTTTGTGTGGTTTTATGTTCCTCTTGTTGATGTATGTTAGTTTGTTGGTGTTTTATTTGTTTGGAACTTTTTTGTGGGGGAAGATGGTGTGCAGTGTATGCGAGCTGCAGTTCCTACTGAATTCTCCAAGAGCACTTTGCTTTAGAAGTATTTAAAAGAACTGTTGCTGCCTGCAGATCATAGGGTCCAGTTCATATCTTTTGTCCTGGAAGCTGTCCAGCTTCCTGAGAGCTTCACTAATTCAAGAAGTCTGTTCTGATTTTGAAACCAGTTGGGAATTGCAGTAGCAAATGAGAGCTTGGATCAGTTCATGGGGAAATTTAAGATATACAAAGAGCAAATACAAATTAAAATGAGATTATCATGCTGCTTACCAAGAGCCTTTGGAAATCTTTCTCAATTACTTAGGATTGTCCACAGTGGTGATGAATTTTCCATGATAATGATGATTGTTTTCACTAATGGGTTCAGCTAGTGTTATTTTATAGTTTTTTTTTTTTATCAGATATAAACTAGTTTGTCCTGTTGCACAGTTCATTTAAAGTTATTGGTGATGTAATAACAATTGCAGTAAAATTATTATAAGAATGTAACTTAAAAACTTCACTTTAACAGGTACTTTTATCTAGATCATGGACCATACCAATTCGTTTTTTTCTTAAATGATTCATAAGCCAGATACATAGAGATGGATTTTCATTTTAACATGTTCATACCTTTTAATGATAGATCACTGTTGCTTTTGGAGGAATTTTTTGTGCGTTGGCAGTTTGAGAAAGAGAAGTCCTCTTAGACCAGTATTTTTCCTGTTGTTATAGATCAACAGATCCATAATTGACAGGTCTCTATTGGGAATCACGCCAAGCAGTTTTCACTTTTTTATTCTTATGTCGTGTGACAAAGCCAAGCAAGTAAATTCTTGGCCTACAGTGTGATGGGCTCTGTAATACGTCATCCTACATAATAAATGCTGTGATGATTGTTTAGAAACCTGTGGAAGTTTTGATGGAACGGATTTTGAAAAATGATTCTCAAAGCTACTGGACTCTTTTCTTCTTCCAAACCAGTGGTTTCTCTCAGATGATAGGTCTGTTCAAGTCTCCTGATATACTTGAAAATTCTCTTTGCCTAAAAGCAAAGTTTTTATTAGTTATTTCTTTATAAAGATCATCTAAAACTATGACACATGATTACAAATACTATAGTTTCATTCCTATTTCAAGGAGATTTACCCATACAAGACCTGACCCCAGGCCAGTTTCCAGAGCTCTGAGGTTTGCCTTGCCAAGGAAAGGAGAGCTGTCGAGGAGAGGGGATGTGGGCACATGCAGTCCTCGTGCAGCACCTGCACTGCCATGGGGAACAGCACCCTCTACTCTGTTGCCAAAACTCATGGCAGGATCGGGCACTGCCCTGGGCACTACTTCAGCTCCATACGTGATCATTCTGTGTCTTTTCTAAGCCACACCAGCATCACTGAGACTGTAGGTTCTTGTGCATGGAGCAGATATTCCTTTTCCCCTTCTAGGACACCTTGACCAAGGGAGTGGAACAACTTCTCAGTATAAGAATTAAAATTCTTCTGTCATACTGCAAAAGTATCATATTGGGGTGACACCACAAATAAGATCTTGTACTTAAGTACTTGGC